>JANTCA010019362.1:0-24323 GCA_024741275.1 Chironex yamaguchii
TTTTCTGTGTTTCGGCTTAAGCCTTCATCAGTGCCAGATATATGTAATACCTCAACAGACACAGTGCTTTTTATATACTTGTCAAGAGTGGGCATTACCACAATAGCTGCACAAAGTGGGAGCCGACCGGGTTCGAACTATATATATATATAAAACGAAGTATCATTATGCACGCCAAGAACTCAATCCTTATCCAAAATACACCAACCTTGGGAAAAGAAAGGTAAGGAAAAGTCTACATTTGACGTGACAATGAGAAGCTATGACGAGGCTGAATTTTATTTAGATTTTGAGCAAACACAAAGTACTCTGTAGACGAGTGCTTTGATAAAGCTACTTTGCCTCTTTTTGAAACGCAGCGAGTAAATGTGGCTTCAGTGGACTGTTGTTATTAATTAGTTAAAGTTTTTTCCCCAAAGCATCAAGGGAAGGTAGGAAACAAAGAACGTGCATCAAGTTGTTATCCTATCCATACCCCACAATTTTGAAGTATGATTTTCCTCCAACAATAAGGTATTATTTTTGTCTGTCGTAATGGCAGGGCCATTGAGGGCATCTGTTTAACCGTTGAACTTCGTCACATATCTACCGAAAGTCAGTTCCAGGCCACCAGAGGTAAAGGTAGTTTGTGAGACTGTGTTCAGAAACCCTTTTTGGATGCAGTATCAACATGGTGAATTTTAGTACAGAAAATATCTAATATGAAGTAATACATTTAGTGCCTTTAAATTAGTGATGAGTTACTAAAAAAGAGTCGGCAAAACAAGGTAAGTTATATTCACTAAACGAGGTAGATGGTCAGAAGGAATTGTAGTTAAGAAGTTTTTTGTACAAAAATAGTGGCACTTAGAATTCCTTTTAGGTCAGCACTGCAAGTGTACATTGTTTTTTGATCTTTCAGTTCACAAACGGAACTGGTGATCGTGGTAAAAATCTCAGGGATGTTTCCAATCAGTCTTCATTGACAGCCATAATTGCTGGAGTCGTCGTTGGATTTTTGATTCTTCTAATTGTCGTCATTGCACTTTTCGTCCTTAAAAGGAAGACAAAGTAAGTATAGGCTAGTATTGCAGGCATCTTATGTCTTAGAAAAATTTAAATCCAAGTGCTTTAGGAGCAGCAGTAGTCACAGCAACTGCAGTAGTAGTAGTAGCAGCAGCAGCAGCAGTAGTAGTAGTAGTAGCAGCAGTAGTAGTAGCCGTAGCTGCCGAGGCCGTAGCAACAGTAGGCGTAGTGGCAGTACCGGTGTTAGTAGCAGTAGTCGTGTTTGTGGTAGTGGTATTAGTAGTGGGAGA
Source organism: Chironex yamaguchii (assembly GCA_024741275.1). Taxonomy (NCBI): domain Eukaryota; kingdom Metazoa; phylum Cnidaria; class Cubozoa; order Chirodropida; family Chirodropidae; genus Chironex; species Chironex yamaguchii. The sequence goes on from JANTCA010019362.1 coordinate 1,296, forward strand.
AGCAACAGCAGCACAAGACCTTCATCACTGTCTTTCTAAACTACGTGCTGACTATTTGTAGATGCACAATAATAGCAGGGTAGAAGAAGAAGAAGAAGCAGGATTATGTGTACTAATAGCAAGGTTTTAAGATGCCACTTATGGTAATATCCACAATTATTGACGTATGTTGCGCCGGTACCGAAGATGGACGTTAAGGAAGACTGAGGGTGATAGTATTTATACATATGAAAAGAATCACAATTTTGGGAATCTTGCAGAATATTTAGAATGTTGCTCAAAAATGAGGGCTAACGTAGTGTGTTCTCAGGAATTTTCACAAACCATAATGGTATAATTGATTTTGTTCCAGGAAAGGAAAATCAAATGGAAGAAGGAAGAAACTTAAATTGGAGTTAGAGAATGGTAATTATAATATATTATGCTAAGTGTTTAACCTGCTCCTTATCTTCCTTGCACTCTTTAGAGGTCTGACATTAAATGTCGCGAGAGAAAACACGACAATTTTATTCTTATCACGTGCCCTGTCAGAGTTTAAAAATGTAAAAGTTTTTGATGTTGGCAGGCAATAGTGCCATGGTAACCCCCCTCCTACACACACACACACACACACACACACACACACACACTCCTTTAAGAGGTTTTAAACTACGCTCGATTAATCAAGCGAATGTTCTCAGTTATATTTTTGATAGTTTCTGAATAATGACAAACGACTACTTATTTTCCACAAACATATGGGGACTTGGGCCCCTGGCTCTTCCTTCGGCGTCACCCACGGTAATAGGGTATGCAATATTTTGGAGTAAGCTGGGAGTTTTAGGGGGACCCTAAGACTTCTTATGACATTTTCACTCGGAGAGATGAACGACCTTGAGCGTAGGTGAATGTAGTGGTTGGCTTTGGCAAACCTTGATTTATGGCACTAATGCAACCATGACATAATACCGGTTGCTTTTCACTGTCATATGATAGCCGTGTGTAATTTGTTTGCCAATGTTCTTCAAACTTTCTCGTTGACGTTCCTTTTCCTTTGCTTAAGCCTATTTCGTCCATCGCTTCTCCAACACCTCCTTATGAATAAGCTACAGTAGAGGTGTAAAATGACAGTGATTATCCTAAAGTACATTGAATTATATTCTTGACAGTAGTCTGGTGTATTTTGAATTTCTTTGTCCATTTACAGCTACTGATGTTAAAGCAGAGACTCGGGATAGTGACTATGATTATGCTGATCCAGATAAACTTCGCTTTAAAAAGGTTTGCTTTATCTTTGTTTTGATTGGTTCTTTGTTTTGTTAGTTTCGATCCCAGTTCTCTTTACATAGACGTATTTATGATCTGTGTATGTATACTTCTTATTGTGTCACACTAAAAAATTCGCCGATGAATCGCTCTCTCATTCCAAAGTACCTTATTATCAATTATTGCCTATGGTCTATCTTAAAGGTACTAGTTTTCGCGGGTACATATTTTCGCAAATTTAGCCAAAATCTGCAAAAACCGCCATAATTAGTACCCATAAAAATTTGTACCTTTAGAGTATCATAGTGCAGGTACTGTATGCCTTTCGGTAGCAGTGGCTTAGTTCATTAGAATTTGCTCACCAATTCCCTAGAAGGATTACTGTTTGACTATTCTCTTATAAAGCGACAGTGATCGTGTTTCAATAATATAACTAAGCTATACGTAATGGCGTACAATAAAAGTGGTATCAGGTCAGTCATGTATGGGTGAAAAAATCTTAAAATAAGGGGTATTTTTGTGTTTACTAATCTCTGATGCAAAGGAAATGCGAGATTTTCCACTGAAAATCAAATCACTCCAAGAAGAAATGAGCTTCTGTATTTGTCAAGATAGACGCATTGCTACCGATGAGGAACTAAGCTCCAACTACCATCACTTCTTGTACTGGTATTTCGTAAACTCGTTTAACAGGGCATCTTGACAGTAAGAAAGGTTTTGCTGATGGTGGAGTCAGTGTACTTGTCCGTTTTGGTCCATTACATTAACCTTGAATCTTCCAGCTCAGAACACTAGGCTACAAAGTGGCGCCACTCCAACCTACCAGGGGTAGACTCCTTCGTATTGATTGATGCGACGTCTGTGTTGAGGTGATTCGCATATTTTTTGAAGTCGACTGATCTATAATAGAATACAAAATGGGCAACTTTACCACCCTTTTAACAAAGAGAACGATTCAGCCGCTAATTCTCGACATGCATTCTTGGTACCCCAAGTAGTGGTGATATGGCCTCGGTTTCACTTTTCACCACGTGGTATCCATTTCATTGTTACTTTTACTATTATTTACTTTTGCCAGTTAAAAGATGTAGACTGGCAACTGGAACTGGCACTTAGCAACAGTGCTATCGAATGGTCTTGCCTTTGCTCTGCGTAGTTTTGGCTTTCATTAGTTGATATGCTCTTGATATCGTAACATTTTAGAATAGTCCTTGTTGCTTATTATTAGTGTTTCCTTCAATTTTGTGTATTTCAGCCGAAAAAAGAAAAAACCCTAAACAAGAGCAATAATCCACTGTATAGTTCAGGAGATGGACCAGATGATACACGAGAAAGGGAAAACGAATTGTACGAATCGGACGGTAAACCAAAGAAAAAGCCAAAATCTACAGGAGTTTATGAGCCTCTTGCTGGGGTCGATGATCCCCCTGTCTACAATGATTGCTCACGAAAATCCGGAGAAGTAGAACCATCACAACCTGACGATCAGCAAGGAGACTATAGTACTTATATGTCCGCAGACTCACCGCGATATCAAGCATTGGCTGAAAGAGATGCTTCACCCGAATATAAAGGACTTTACAAAACTCCTCGTCAAGATGGCAGTGAAAATGACAATCCAGCAGATGTTGCCGATCATGATTATGCTGAATACGAAAGCACCCGGGAATGTCCGGATTCTCCTGTTTACAAGGAAGTTTATCCGGATTGGTCGTAAGCCCTGCATTATTTAGGCTTGTAATACACTTCTACACGCAAACCGTCATTTGAGGATGGCTAATGAAGAGAGTTCAGCAACCATTGATCTTGAAAGCATCTTCATGTCATTGAATCTTCCCAAAATGATGTTTAGCAAGAAAGCACAATTTGCTCAAAATGAGCTTGGAAATTATTTGCGTGCACTTGGGATGAGCACTACACCCAATGAAGGTGTCACATTGGAGCTGCGGCATAGTTGCTGAGTCCCCGTTTACACGATGTCAGTAACATGCCGACATGAGAAGGCGAATCCGGATCAAAACAATATCGATAGCTGTACGAGTACAGATTCATGCCGGTATGATAACGACATCGTATAGACCGGCCATGCCGGCATTGTGACGGCATAATATCATGTTGCATAATAAAAGTCATGTGGCGTCACCACCATTGTCTTATCGAAGCGACATGATGTCATGCCGGGATCGTGTAAACGGGTTGATAAAAAATCACAGATTAGCTCATGTCGGCACGGGTCATGCCTGTGACAGATCATACCCGCATGCTGCCGACATCGTGTAAACGGGGTTTGAGTTTGCTTTTAGAAGCAAAATGCTAAAAGACACACCTTCAGCTATCAGATGAATGTAGTCCTTTGTCTTATTCAATTATGGACATGGAATTAACTGCACATAGAAACATTATTACGGATTAACATGGTAATGGCAGCAAAGAGCGCTGCATGGATATATTCGAGATAAGAATATGCTACCCAGTTACATCTACATGGATATTAATGGTTGTAGTTGCAAGGAGTACGCCATACTTGGCGTAGGACTGTTGGAATATAAGCTGGTGCTGCATTCTTTCATCAGGACAGTTGCATAGGCAAGGGGGTAGCATCCGGATTGATTAGGATGTTAACAATTGTAAGAAGATACTGCATTTTTTGATTAGGACGTTCACAATTACAAGGGTGTACTACATTTCTCGATTAGAACTATCGAAAGGGGTAATGAGTACCTGCAGTAGGATTGTTAAAAACGTTACACGAGAAAAAATAGCTACAGACTGTCTTATATTACTCATTGTTACTGATACACTTGCAAGAGGTTACGACTTTGTCTCGTGTAGTAAGAAACGAAACTGCACTCGTGCTATATGACTACAACAATTGCATTCTGTCGTATATTTTAACGTGGACAAGGTTGCGTTTGCAAGAGACAACGCATTCCTGAATTTAGAGTGTTCGAATTGCAAGAGCGTACTACATTTCTTGTGAATGATACACATGCAAGAGGTTACGACTTGAACTCTTAAAGCAGGAAGCGAAACAATATCCATGCAATACGATTACGACAATTCCAGCCTGTCCTACATTCTAACGTGGGCAAGATTACATTTGTTAGAGACAGTGCATTCTTTGATTTGGAGTTTTCCAATTGCAAGGGGGTACTGCCCTCTTTGTGACTGGTACACTTGCAAGAGGGTACGACTTTGGCTTCTAAAGCAAGAAATGAAACTGCACCCATGTTATACTACTACTACAGTTGCATTCTGTGGTATATTCTAACGTGAGCAAGGTTAGATTTTTTCTTCGATTTGGAGTGTTACAACTTAGCTACTGCTTATTTATTTCAGTAAATGTCACAGCATGCCTTGAAGATTTTATCTTTTGCTTTGTTAATTCTTATAACAAAAGTTACTGCATGACACTATAGGCAAAAGTAACTTTGGCATGGCATACTCTGGGCCATGTTGATGACACTAGCGACCTTTCGTAACGTAATTGCAAACACCTGTTTGTGTATTGTAAACACCTCAGAGATCCAGCAACTCTGATAATTCATATCTTTGTAAGGGTAATAAGATATGGTCTTGAACTAGTTTTCTATATACTCAGTTTAAACATGGTCTTTGTAATGGATTCATCATTACCCAGCGACTGTTATCTTTATTTTTGCCTTTGACGTCACACTGACATGGACGATATCGAACCAAGTTATTTTAGAATGGATGGGTTTTTATAAATTTGGGTTTTAATTTTTCATGCACAGTTCGTGATACGGATATGAATTTTATCGTTTGCACGATGTAGTTAGGTACTTTTTGATATTTGTAGACAATTTTTTCTTAAATTTTTATTTCTTTGTCTTATGTTCTGCATTTACTTTTAAACATTAGAAAGGACGACTTTCTTAAAATAGTTTCCTTGAGTCGGACTGATTTGTGTCAGGTAATATTCCATTGCGTCTGGAGCAACCTGTGCTGATGAACGTCGATATTAACTTTGGTTGTAGTTAAAAGGTGTGATGTGTGCATAAATTTTGATGTGGACACCTTTATGACGTTTCCATGGCGAAAGACGTGACGATTTTCTTTCAAATGGACAAGGATGATACTAATTTTCCTATGTTTGTATCGAAGAACAAAAATAAAAATGACGTGTACAAAGTTGATTTCAGACTCGTCTATCATGCAAAGTTCTTCTGCTGGCCAGTCTACGAGGATGACAATTTCATTCCAACTAGAAAGTCTTGTCACTTTGAACCAACTGTCTACACAGAAAGGATTCTTTTTCGGTTGGAGCCGTTGAACAATAGATAGTAAAATGCATTTTTTGTGGCCGTGGCCTACTGGCTGGGTATAGACTTCGTTATGCTTTTAAATATTTGCTAGCTCTTTACAATTTCAGGATCTTTGAGAATTATTCCTTAGTTTACTTCCGTAAAATACTTGTTTTGTTTTTTTTATTTATCAATCAGATGAAATTAATCATCATCATCATCATCATCATAATCATCATCATCATAATCATCATCATCGTCATCATCATCATCGTGTCACCTCACACCTCTTGGTGTTAGTGTGGTCTTAATGAGAGCTCGCCAACTTTTTCTGTCCTCTGCCAGTCTCACCAGAACTGCTAGGTTTCTGTTACAGTCTTCCGTAAGAACATCTAACCACTGTCTAGCCGGTCTTCTCGTTCTTCTTTTGCCTGGTACAGCCCCAACGATGATGTTTTTTTCAAGACCTTCTCTCCTCATGTGATGACCAAAATACTCCCTTTTTTCCCAACAGTTTTTTCCCTCTTCCAAACGTTTCTAAAAATTACATTAATACTTCTAATAATTAATATTGATTAAATGAAATTAATACTTCTTAAAATTCTAACGGAATAACTTCGGAGGTAATGTAATTGTGTTATATGTCTGTTCGAATAGCCGAACCTCGTCGACGTTTGTTTTATCATTCCTAATGGCGAAAGTATTGGGTTTCCTACCCCGATAGGATACTGTTCTGACCATTAAGGAACGAAAACCGGGGTTTACTGTTGCACTTTATGTACCCCAATGGCACAAAACGGCATTTACGTTTTGTACCATTAGGACACTTTAACAAACGAAGTAGATTCGGTTTGTGGCAAAATGTAGTGGTAGTGTTACGATGCAAATTGTCACTTGTCGTGTCGAGCCGTAGTCAGAGGAAGATTTGCCCGTGATTATGGAAAAGGACAAACTCTCATTTTGTAGCATGTTAATTCCGTGGGGATACAAACATCTCGCTTTGTTCCTGGCTTGCGGTTGTCCTGCAGCCCATCATTAAATGTCATCGAACCACGCGGTTCATTTGTGGCATGGATGACACTTCTCGTCCTCCACTCCTGTCGTCGTCATGAGTATCTCTTAACTTCTCCTCTACCACTGCAATAATAGGGTAACTTTGTTTGGTTGGTTGTCAGTACCAGTCAAGCATCTTCCGTCAATTGCCTTTTCATTCTCTGATCTGGTCATTGGGGTGGTGCTCCATCTAACCAACTGTCATGTCTATGCTCAACAACCGTAGTGTTATTCACTTCTAAAGTACAGAAGTAAACTGCTAAATCTCTTGATGTCACTAAAGCCTCTTTTTGATACAATTTTCAAACGTTGCCTATGCGTCGACCTCCTGCACCATCGTGGATAATTGAACCATCGTCAATCACCTGCCTTGCCTTACTACACAACTCTCGGTGAGCATTTTTGGCAGGTAAATGTGAAAATGACAGCTGCAGAGAACAGACGTCTGTTGCCTGGAATCCAATGCGCTGTTATTTTAATGTATGTGCGAAAAAGATTAGTGGAAAAACACTGCGTAAAAAATCAAAGCGCACCTGTGGCGAACTCACTGCGAAGCATTGCTCTTATGATACGACTTTTGCTGTAACCTTGCTTTTGTAACTTCTGTTTTTATAAAGTAAACATTTTTTATCGAAGATTTACTGAATGCCAAGGTTTCTGAGCAACACGAACTTAAAAGTTACATTTTTGTTCTCATGTAACATCTCTAATACAAAATAGGGGCGTGGCCCTTGTAACTATATTGAGTCACATCCATATCTGAAATTTGCCCTCCCCCCCCAACGAAAAGCCCCACCAGCTGTCACTGCCATTGATCCTTATGGGTTCTTCTAATGATGACATGACATGCTCCACTCCATTAATGCCAACTGGTTCTCGTCAAGATGGTATGATGGGCTGCACTCGTAAAACAATCGAATTTCCACTCAACCAAAGGCATTGTGGTAAAATTGTAGCGTCACTAACAAGTTCACACTCAACCGATTTGAATAACTCCAGAGACATTTATGGTCAATGCCATTTATATACTCAGTTACACACTTTGTTTCATGAACTGACGCTTCATGACCTTGAATACAGTCAAAGGCTTTCTCAAATGATTGTTTTTTAATTCCTTTAACGCCAATAAACGTTTCTTGTGCAAAAATTCTGCTCAAAGAGCTTGTAGCTATGTTTATTTCACCACAGGAATGACCAGTGGTGGAAACGAGTTGGAAAGGTTACTTCACGAACGTCACTGAGTGGCTAGCAAGGGTGATATGCCCACAAGGCGACTTGAATTGACCTAACTGTGCGGATGAGTTGGCGATGAGTGCCTCCCAGGGAGCTATTATAAATAACTGGAGGAACAAACTTGTTTAAATGTGAGTCACGGTCTTACAAAGCATCATGGTATACAGTCGTCAGAAGTGAACTTGCAGGCACCAAAGCAAGCTAGAGCAGCTCTAGAGAAGTGGAACATGCAAAACACGAAGCTACGATCCCTTGATTTAAGCTACTTATTCAAAGGCGAGAGTTAGAATGGATTAAAGAACATAGAGGGCCAGCTAAGACAAACTCATTTGGATTCAATTTCAGATGTTTATTTGGATATACAGGATACCATTAAAAACGAATGGCATGCTCGAATAAAAGCCACACAGGCACATATCAGGAACACCAGAATACTTAGTCCATTATATAACCTGAGTTGCAGCTAAAACTAAGTTAAAAGCTTTATCCATGTTAAGATGCTCACATACACTTATGTTGTGAATGTATGGCAGTTTTTGATACTTTAAGCGAGAAATGGTAGGTACGCCCAAGGTGGTAACCTCGAATTCGAATGTAAGTTGTACCCATTCTTCTTAACAATAGATGACGATGATTTTTATCAAAATCATTAAAATGTTCACTTGTAAATAGCTGATTACTCGTGGATCTTCCAGTTATCACACCACTAAGAACTGCAGACACCAGTGATAAGAAGAGTTTTTTCTTGCTTGGTGTATGATTGGACTTAAATATTCTGAAAACATTTTCCGAAATTTTACATACATTGACAACACATCTAGAAGGCATTATCAGACCACCATTATTTTTTAAGGATTTTGGAAGTGTAATGCCAAACTACCTGTAGCTATGACCATGTTATGTTGTAGGGTCCAGCAGATCAGGAGCACATTCTTTGCATCGTAGAGGAGACTTACTCTCAATTAGATTTCAACAACGTATCGAGCAATGTGGGCAACAACATGAGAGTGAAATGAAGTAAGTCTGTGTACGTCTGGCATATCAACTACGTCAAGTTCGTGTACCTCCAAGCACTGTTCCACTTCATTTGCTGCATCTGTTGTCATTGTTAATGTTGCTGTCAATTGCACAGTATCATCCTGTGCCATTACATTTCCTGACTTACCTTTATCAAAGTGCATTAATAGCAGCTGATGATAGGCCAGCCTAAATGATAAAGGAATGTAAGAACAAATATATTATGGAATGACACGAAATGTTTCTGTAATTCCTGCAACTCACATTTTTACAACATCTACCAATTGTCAAAAGTTTACTTCATGGTGTCCCATGTTCTTCTTTGTGTTATGTATTTATTTATATATATATATGTTCACTTGTTTCATCAGCTGTACTTTCTTTGCACATATGACGTCTTCGTTTCGGCTGTCTTGATGCACTGTGGTCAAATATTGTTGGCGCAGAACCTACCTTACGTGTCCGTGCCTAGAAGGTAAAATTGTATGAAACTGTGAGCATATTATCTATCATTTTTAGCAGCTGTTGTACTGTCAGCAACAGTTTCGATGGAAGCATCAAAAGAAACAGTAACTAAGATTTTGTTAAGTAGTCACCATTATTGTGTTTGGTTCTCACCAGGTTTTAGTAACTCATTATCTGTCTTTAATTTGGGAATTCTGCGCCTTACTTACTGTAATTAGATTATTTGAGTTATATGTTACATAATATTGAAGAGTGGTAAATTGCCATCCTTGGTCAAGGTTTACGATTTGTAATTGTTGTTGCTTTAAATTAAAGCTATATAAAATGTTTGATGTCAACAAACTGATTTTGTTGTTCTTATTATTTTGCATAAGCTCACCAACATCTTTCTGACTAACATAGCATGTAAGAGAAACTACTGCAGTCCATAGCAGAGAATATCTGATGCACAACTCAACATTCTTGTATTGTATTTGTCAACTGAAAGCTGATATTGGATGAAAGAACCAAACACAATTGACAATGGAATTTGAATTTGCATAAATAATGTTATAGCAAAGATGCATGACAATTATCTTATCAATAAAATGAACTTATCTGTTACTTACCGTTTTGCCCATTCTGAAGGTCACTCAAGGCAATTCAAGGCAAAAACCGACAGGGGAAATCTTTGAACAAGTGAAGCTTGGTCAGTAATAACTGTAAACGGTTAGTAAGTACAACTTGGAAGAAAACAAATACTATTGAAGGTCAACAAGCAATTTAAGGTACTGTGAAAAAATACATTTAACTGTGAGAAACAAAACATTCTTAAATAGTTCTGTGAACAGGGAATATGTTCTGTATGAATAATACTGCTATAAATTTTCATGTATTTCGGAACCACTTTTCGGTTACAACCCCCTTGAAATTGTCCAGACTCATTCATTACAACAACTGTGCTTTGTGGATACCTTACGTTTACATAACTCAGGGCTAATTCCATCAATTTGAAAGTGAGGTGGGGGGGCAAGGCTTACAAATTAATTTTGAAATAAGTAGCTCAAAATCTGCAATATATTGTGGCTAGATTCGCCAGGATTTCATTCTGAAATAGAAATAATAGTTGCTGTGTTCTCCGTTTTCCATATTTCGTTCTTTCATCATTTAATGCAGCTTTGCAATTAATTGCTTTGCATAAAAGTGGGGGCATGGCTCCTCGGGCCCCGGTGGCATGGGCCTTGATAACTCACTCATGTTTATCATAAGGAGGGACAAGGGCAGTTTCCTTCAACACTGTCCAAAAGTCAACAGTCCAAAAGTAAAAAGAAACCATTTCAAACATTCTTCAATACATGGGCGAGACTTTATGCATAGAGGAGTATAATTGAGTATGGGTGTTTTATGGATGGCCCCTATATAATATATGTAACTGTGTAATGCAACAACCAGCTCAGGTATTTCAAATTTATGTAGACATTGTTATGAAGATCTAGTCCATAAATATAGACATGCATATGTGCATGAGCCGAGATATAAACAATGATTCCCTAAAATAATTGAGATCCCAATTAAATATGGTGGGAATATGACAAAATAACTATATTTCAAAGGATATACTGCAATACTCTGCCCCTTTGTGAATTGCAAATATTATGATGAGCATCAACGAGAAAACCCCACTTAGTTAGATGTTACTTTAAAGGAAGCAATAATGGGGGTGTGGAGAAAAGAGGTAGTTAACAAAGGAGGATCTGAGTTATAAAACAGTTAAATAACTCATACAAACAGTATAACTATTACCTGCAAACTAATAATAGTAGCAAATATGTCCACTAGCCTACTCTGCTTGGTATGTAAATGTGTTGCTAAGCATCAAGGAAAAAGGTCCAGAGAGCTAAATGTTACTTTGCAAGAGGCAGTACTGGAACAAGTAATTTCCCAAAGGCGAAATGAATTGTCAAAAATTGAGTACCTAATACAAACAACACAACTATTACCTACCAATAAATTAATGTATATGCATTAAAATACATGTATTTCTAAAACTGCATTTTAACAGCAAGGCAATCCTGCACCTGCAATAAGGCCATTTAATGTTAACTTAAAGCTGACAAATAAGTTAAATTGATATATGAATAGTAGAGTTTAGCTTGGAACTCGCCTAAACAAAGCCACTCACCCTTTATGTCCACATTTTTGTTTGGGGGTCCTCTGTTCGTGGATCCAACTGCCAAGCAGACTGAAGGCAACACAAAGTTTTGTAACAGAACCTGAAAACTGATCTTGCTACTTGGCATTTGGAGGGCAAAGCTGCAATTTATAGGTTTTCACTCTAAATATTTACGTCATTCCCGTGCATCATTATACTGTACAAAATATGTTTTGGCCAAAAACTGAGTTTGTTGTTGTGAATCCCTTGTCTACTACACCTCCTTTAAGTTTTTGAAAAATGCACAGACGTACTTTTCATGACCTCAGTTTGGACACCACATACTTAAACAAAGTAAGTGTTGTTTTTTCAGACCTCAAGTGCAAGATAAGTGCTGATGTAAACTAGAGAATCTGAGACGTTCTACAACCTGTTTTAGTAAAGGAATATGGAAGTTTGCGAAGCACAATCTTGCCTTCTGGGGCTTCATGGCATTTTTTTCATCCTTTAATTCTCAATATCACATGTCAGATGTTTTAAAGCATAAACAGAAACAATGCTATAGTGTTTGAATTTTGCGGAACTTTGTATACCACAATGCATTTTAATATGGGATTAGTTTTGTGACTCAAAAGGGCGAACAGAGAACAATAGGCTTTGTTGGTTTAGGGGCTTATTTGTGTCTGTCCTGCCTCTACCAAAGATTTTCAATCATCACAGACCTCACGGACAGAATTCAACATTTTCTGACTGCTACATTTCAATGCATCGGTGACAACCTTGTGTGCATGTTTCCATTAAAAGTTCACAAGTTGCCATGGTGCCCGCTATACTTACAAAAGTTCTACCGAAACAAGGCTTAAAGGATATAATTGTTCTTACACCGAATTTTGTGGCATTGTGGCAGGAGGACCAGGGTCCCCTAATGAGCTGTTTGTTGGATTTGTCGGAAAATTTCCAAAACGAAACGCAGTCAAGAGAATAGTTCAAAGTTAAAAATCCATCTAATTTAGTAAATTTGTATTAAAAACGCACAAAATAACTCATCTTTATATGCTGTTTATCCGAAAAAACCCGAAAAGGCACCGAAAGCGAGTATATGAAAGCGAGGGTGTATGGATACGAGTTTTATTGTTGCCATGAAAACAAAGTCAAATTGCTGTTCTCAAGTTGAGTTATATATTGCAGTTGTCTAGTATATTTCCTCAATTTTCATTTTTAGATTGACCAAAAAATAACAGTTTAAGTATGGAAGAGGATGCAGTGGCAGCAACAGATAATGTAATAACGGAATTTGCGACATATGAAGAATTTTTAGACAATCAGATTACTCCACTTGATTTATATTATCTCGAGGATGAAGAACTCGCTCGACAGTTAGTTGAACTTGGATATCGGGGAAGTGGAGAGGTTCTCAAGAGGTATGTAAGGTGGCGTTTAACAAAAACTAAAGGGTAATTAATTAGAGATAAGTAAATGTTTAGTTTAAACTTGTTCAAGGTTTGTGGCGATGTGATCAGTACTTCAACTTATTGTCGCGGATATCGGGATAGCTACATTCCTACAGTCCTCTGCAGTAGCGACAGGCATACTTCTCACCTTAAAGAGTCCCTTTTCTTGTTGTAAGGAAAATCTATGCCATTTTTCCGCCATGAGTGGGCACTGGACATGCGTATAATCTTCTTTTTACCAGTTTGTGTCACTCCATGCCATGAACCTCAGTTTACGATGACATCAGATTTTGCTTTCAGGACCGGAACCATTACCACACATTCCCAAACATTCTCCTCCTGCCGGGCAATGGTGGAGTTTATGTAAAATAATATTTCTTTGTAGTTGCAGTAATTTCAATTTCAGTCAATGTGAACTCAAAAAAAAATCATCCAATGTGATCAAGCCAGCATGTATACATGCTACATGTAAGTTACCACATCTTATTTAACCTACATGTAGGTTACCACATCTTATTTAACCTACATGTAGGTTACCACGTCTTATTTAACCTACATGTAGGTTACCACATCTTAGTTATAACCAGAAGTTACGAACCGAATCTGTTTGGTTTTTCTACAGGGAGGAGTTTGAGGCAAGAAAACTTGCTGCAGAGGCAAGTCGTTTATCAAAACGAAGCCAACAGAAAACGTTAGTAAGTGTCGGTAAGGACATCACAGACGCATTCTTTCAAGCATTAGCACACAGGGAAGAAGCCAATAGGAGTGGAAAGATGACAACGATTATTTTCATGCGAGATAAAAATAGTCGTGGGCAGGAAATATCTGGATATATAGACTATGCACACCGTTTAAAAGTTGAAGACTTTGAGCCATATTTTACAGGAAAAAAACGGTTGCTACCGAGACCATCAGATTTAAGCTTTTATAATTGGGAAACTCAGACATGTACATCAAATCCAACGCCAAATTACCAGGTCATTGCAGAAAATGCAAGTGGTTTGCTTTTTAAGAATAAGAGAGATAGAAAGATCCTCAACGTTGATCCAAAGGCATCATCACCTGGGGATAATTCTGCAAGAATCCCAGTGCAAACATCAAAATACTTGCAAGTTGTACTGTATGATCATATTACTCGAAGAAAAACATAAAAACTTTGGTAGGCTAAACTTCTATGGTTATCAAATTTTGCCCACATGTCTAATACAAGACAGTTATTTCTTCAGAGAAAAACCATGAATTGATAGAGATGGATAAAAGTCATTGATTATGTAATTATGTTGTCATAATTGTGTTGTCATTTTAAGCCAATGTCTTGGTTCAAATTTGTCTCAGGTTATAGTTGTTGCCATTGTTTTTACTCAATGGTGTAGGTCACGCAAGAATTGATTAACATTTGGCATCAAAAGAGTCAAAGTTGTTACCATGCCTTGAAGTTCCATCTCATAATATAATGCATATATAATAACAGGGTAGTGTAATCTCTGTGTAATGTATGGCCATACAGTAATTCCTACTACGGAGAGCAAGCTCACTAGTAACAGTTCCGTTGACTTTCTTACTAGTGCTAAGCAGAGAAGAATTATGTATCATTGTGGGTCTTGTATCCATTACAGGTCATTTGTATTTCCATAGTTAGACCTGCAACCTGGCATTCCGCTATTGATCTAGTCTTCAACCATAAAGCACTTACTTATTTACTTACTTATTTATAGTAATTCCATCAATATGTTTATTTGCCATGAGAAATTTAACTTTGGAAGCAAATGCCATTTGTCGTGGCTATGAAGACTCATATTAGGAGATAATTGAAGGACATGTTTCACTATGCTTCCTATCTTAGGCTTTGCTAATATTGAAACATAAAATATAATTTCAGTACACTGGATTTCCCTTTTTTTGATACCAGCAAAAATCCATTTTTGTTATCCTAGTTTAAAGCTCACTTTATATTCAGTTATGACTGTGCATACTACAGCCCTGTCTTGATTTGTTTGGAGGTTGTCACAACTAGCACCCAAGTTATATAGACATCATTCTGATCCCTGAGTATCACATTGTGGAGATGCTGGTGAATGGTAAAATGCAGGGTTCATTTTATCAGGGACACTGAATGAACTACTTTTACCTATCCAAGTAAATTATGTCTACAGTATCCAAAAATGTGAGCCTCCAATTTAAATGTAAGCCAACAATTTAAATCTCTACCATTCTCAAACTCCCACTTAGTATTTTAAACATTTAACCATTGCACAACTACGTTGTAACTAAAGCTGTAAATGAAACTCTATGTAGGCTATAAACATGTAGACCAAGTTGTACATGCATTCATAATTTTATTCCAAGATTCCTTTGCAGAACTGTTAAATCAATCATTTGGCTATGCCTTAGTCATTATATCTTACATTTGCTTGTCAATGAAACAATAAACCAGTGTCACAATCTGAGTCTCTACTGCATCGTGTGGAAACTGATGATGAATAGCAATATGCTTCATACTTCCATGAAACTTTGACATTTAATGGCACTCATGTTGTCTTTGTATATTGCAATTGATGTAGCAGTGCATTCAGCTTCTAGTTTCTATAGTGCTATTACAGCTTCTTTTTTGCTAATTCGACTGATTTGACTTCCACATGCATTATAAATGTAACCAGTTTGAGTTTTACATGCAACCAAATCCCTAGTCTAACTGGCATCAACATAAGCAAAACTCCACACAATCAGCAGTTTTCTCATCAAAGCAAATACCATATTCAAGTGTTTCACTCAAATAATGTAAAATTTGCTTGGCTAGTTACCACTGACTTTTGCCAGGATTTGATACAAACTGATTTACAACACCCATTCACTTGCAATGTCTGGTCTTGTACCCATTGCAATGGAAATTAGACAAAATAATGAGTGCCTAGTAGTCTTTCAGCTTTATAGGCTGATCTTCATTATTTTTCAGGACTTTCCTTTTTCTTTCCTGGCAAACTTTTCAATTGGAATTGACACATAATTTTCCTGGGTTATCCACACTTGCAAATAACTCAATTATGGGTAATTTTCATTCCAAGCATAATATGTACTATTCCAGATTATGTTTTCCAAATCTTTGCAACAAATGAAGTTTTTCTTGTTCCAACATTTGCTTGTTGTTTAATGTGATCAACAAATTCATTGCTTTTGACCATGTAAGCCCTTTTCTGGCTTACACACTACGTTTTCATTTCCCTTGGCACAAATCCTTATATCGACATGTATCTCATCATCTAGATTATCTCTTGAGTTCAGGATGTTGGCAAGGTAGCAGAAATGTTCAACATTTTTTCCAATGTTTCCTCATGAACCATGAGGGAAGAGACTGGTGACTGTGGTTCTTCTGCAGCTGATTGGAACAGAATTTTCATTTTTATCATAGTTAAGCCAAGCTTCTGATAGGCATCAATGAGAGGTTGAGTGCCACATATAGATCAGCAACAAGCACATAGTTGTCAGCATACTGCAGGTCACTGATATGGTCCATTGATACCTTGCTTGGTGCTCCGAGTCACTGCAAGCTGAAGAGGCCTCCATCAAAACGATATCTGATTGAGACACCTGGAGGTAGATGGTCACTTGTTAAAATTGACACCACCAAGAAATAAATGTCAAATATTGTAGGGGCAAGCATGTAGCCTTGGTTGATGGCTGTGCAAATGCTGAATGAGTCAGACTCAGTATCACCAAATCTCACAGATATAGTCATACCACTGTGAAGGAGTCTTAGAATGGACACAAATTTTCTGGGACATTTAATGCATCCCAGGATTTGCCACAGAGCTTCTTGGTTTAGGCAAAGCCAACACCTTAGCTTTTTTAATCAGCTTCAGCCAGGCCTTTCCAGTAGAATGTGTAACCTCCTACCTCTTCTTTCAGCTGGTCATCTCCAGGCAGCCATGTTTCACTGATAGCCTCAATGTCGACATCAAATCTGTTGGCAGTTCATAGTGATCAATGAATGCTTACCAGGCATCCTTTACAGAAGTGCAACCCATAACTAAAACAAGTTGTGAATGGTCCAGCAGAGCCTTCAACATCACTAATGCCATTTCATTCTTTTTCTGAGATTCCATCTGGCGTTTGACCAAATTATTCCCAGCACCCACCTGATAAGTCTGATCTGACTGCTGTTGCCCTTCCTTATCCATCACAGCTGTGCCCGTAACACCTGCAAGTCAAACTTCACCATTTGAATACATCTCCTTGCCTTTCACAATGGTCCTTTTATACCACATACAGATTATACCACCAAGCACCTCCACTGATTTGAGGGTTTATAGAATACTGGAATATTTTGGGACCCTTAGATACTAATGAATACCAACATAATGCAACTGATATGGAATATGCATCTATAGTACATATAGAATAATACCCCTTTGCATTGAAAGGTTGCCACAGGTAATTTCATTTTCAGGCCTGTGATTCAAGAGCTAACACTCCAGAAATGAGTTATCTAATATAGAAAACAAATATTTGTAAATAATTAAAAGTCCTTTGCATTATAGACTAAAACCAAAAGATGACGGAGAGAGAAATTAGTGAGTCCTTTGAATTATACTCCAATTATCACTGTTTTCATTGCCAGATATGGCTACGACATAAGAAAAAAACATTTACTGCTTATATGTACATTATTTGGTCTTAAACACAAAACCCTGGTTGCTTCCATAAGTAGACATGGTCTCTGAGATAAGGCAGGACTCAAAATAGCAACCTCTTAATTTCTGTGATGCCAACAGGGGGCTGCTGGCTGGAATTTATGTTACCCTTCATACTCACTAGTACCCAAGTAGTGTGGGTCAGTGGTGAAGTTTGCTTTGCCATTTTAATAGAATCTTTGATGCATTAGTCTAGTTCTCATTCTTGACTGGGATATAGTTTAATGGAAAGGACTTCTTTCAATGGAAAGAGAGGTCATTGTACCTCACTGGGTATCTAAAACACACCTAAGCTGGGAAGCCAAAAGCGGATCCTAAAGTTTACTTCGGAATACTTAAGTTTTATTAATCCTATTATTTTATTAATCCAACTCTTTTCCCAATTTTTTAAGAATAAACGAACCTATTCAAATTCATTTAGTATCATTAGCAGTCGTAATGATTTTTTAACAACTGGAGAGTCAAAAAGAGACTATGAAACTTTAAATTTGAGCAGATGATTCTTTTCAGTGACCTTAAGAAAATAATTACAAGTTGATTTAGCAAATGGAAACATAGAGGCATCCTCTGTTTGACTAGCAAATCAGAACTGACAATAAAACATGTGCCAAATATTTTAAAATACAATATCAAAAGATTGATTTCCAAAAGGCAAGAGTCAGTCACATTAGTCTCAACAGGAGAAATCATTTTATCAATGGTTGCACAACCTATGGCTCCTAAACAAAAAGCACAATGTATTAAATTATGCATGTGACCTACCCCCAAATGTAAACTCTGGCATTGTAGGGCCAATCAACCCAAGTTGCTTGATTTGGGGGCTGCCTTGAGCAAAGTTAAAAGGTGATCTGATGATGTACCGATGTAACTGGCTCCATCTCTGGTCATGGACATAGCTCACAGTGCATTGAATATAAATGAAGAAAGCGGTAAGCCAGGCTTTGTCAAACTATTAAAGTACAGACTACATTTGTGAATTATTAGAATAAAAATGGCTGCCCAATATATTTTCTATTTTTATTTCTCTAAGATGATAATGAGGTGCTAAATTACAAGTGATGTATCAATGAAAAAAGTTCGTAACGAACATCTTATCAGTAGCATCTTATTAGTAGGGGTGTTCAATGTTATCACAAAGAATTTGTGATAAAAAAAGACGGCTGCCCCTCTCATTTTTGTAAGTCGCAATTCAGAGGGAAATGCAACAGATGATCCCTAGTGTTGGTGATATTTTATACCCTGTCGTTATCAGTGCGGTGTTATAAGAAGAATCAGTAAAACTAATATAATTTGTCAAAATTCCAGTAACCATGTGTTTTCTAAAAACAGAGGTGTGAGTTGATTGAGGGCTTTTACAATGAGTACATCCAGATAAAGTAATCAAATTAATTGTTATGTAAATGTGTTTGTGGTTTTTTATGTAAAACAGCAAAAACAACAATTACAATATAAAACGACTGTTATTCTGTAATAAAGGTAGGTTTGTTTGTGCTTATTACAAATTGTCATCTAAATATAGGTTATTGTTTTATAGATAAATTCAAGTAGGTTCAAACTGTACCAGTGTCAACTGAAAATGGCTGTTGACTAACTAATACATGTTTAGCAAGCAAAAGTGTTGTTTTACTCAAGTCATTTCTGACCAGGAATGTTTTTGACTCAAGATGTATTCATGTAGAGCACAACATATTTTAAGAGCAAAATAATCCAGCTAACCTTTTTATCTCTATCATCCTGTCTCATTAGTACATCCCAACAACATCTCCTGAAGGGTAATATACTCACGAAATAGGCTTGTAGAGATGAGAAAAGCAGTCTGATTTTTTTGGACTCTAAATATATATACCGTAGTATATTTACGCATAATCTACATCTATATGGATATCATAGTTTATTACTCACAAGCTGAAACTAAAATGTGAATATATGCTCAATCCACATATTTCGAACATTTTGAATTTCATCTTTATCAGTATTACCTTTACATGGATTGATGGTGCTTACCTGTTTTAACTGCTGACAGAAGGTCCTTCATTCACGTCTAAGAAGCATTTCAAAACGATTATGTTAAAGCCACGATTATATAGTCTGAGCATGACCAGAGGCCCCTAAGAAAGAGGCTCAAAATTTCCAAAAAACTCTTCATAAACGTGTGTAAAGGACCCTCTTTCAGTAGATAACGTCCGAAGTGATTGTATACAGCGTACCCGCGTCACCAATTTCTAACAATTTATCAGCACCTTAATTATCAGCTGCCCCCCCTTCAGAATTTGTTCAAGATCCGCCCCGGTATTGAATGGGAAGCAAAAAAGCCTTCTTGACAGATCATAACTACGAAGCAATTATGATCATTTTAGCCTTACTTGAAGGGGAGCATCTAAAAGAAAATCTATAAACAGTGTTATCATTCTCTTTCTAGGCTTAGATATATGACTTCTGACTCCTCTACCACTGCATCACTACCTCTCTCTTACATATATATACTATCTCAGCAGTAATATTATTGCATTCATAGATAATTTCCATATGCATTTCCCTGCTCATACTTGATAAAAATACCGCTGGGCCAGGGATTCTTTATGCTCGCGAGCTGCTCTTGAGCTTGGTGGAAACGTTGAACTTATTGTACTTTTGAAGTTGTTTTCTCTCTGGCAAGGTATAGCCAATCATATGAGGAAAGGTCAAAGTATTGACCCTTAACAAAGGTAATGACACGTTGGAGGACAGGAAATGCAGCTGTCGTGAACTGACGTTATCAATGCCTTAATAAAAATACTGATGCCGATTTCCAGACAGTGATTGCAAAACGATAAAAGTAAATTTTCAAGAAAACAAATTAGTTGACTACTTAACTCATCCCAAACAAAACTACAAGTTTCTTTGATGATTCGGCTGATTTTGAAGCAACTTGAAATGAAAGGTGAAGCATCACTTTAAAGATACCAAGGAGTAATCCATAAATGCTCATTTGGAGTTTGTATTTCAACAACAGTATCTGAGCTTTAACTAAAACATTGTACGACTTTGCACGCAATGTTTTGTTACTCCACACTTCTTTTTTAAGGCAATTTGTCTGTTTCATCTATGGCGTTGCGATAGAAGGATAGCCACAACATTAAGCTTTAAACTCTACAGAAACAATAATCGTCTTTTTATGGCAGCTAATGCCAGCATTTTTCTGCTGTTAATTCACATGTCGTCTATGGTACATGCAATTTATGACTATCAAATGACAAGGAAGTGCTGCCTATCACACACAAAAGTATGGTAAAAGAAAATTTTGGTGCTGGTCTTACGCCAGGTCGTAGGTCACATCTCACAAAAGTTGATGAATAGATACAGTAGATCCTGGAATTGGCCTAGCCAAGAAAAAGCACTCCCTCAAATAAGCCCTCACCCTAGAACTACAAATTGCTGATAAGCCCTACTCTCGAATAGGTCCCAACTGCTATTATCTTGGTGTTAGCTATTTGAGTTTTCCATTTGCGTTTTATTGAGTTATCACAAAAAATTCATGGATTTAGCAATGATAAATTATATGCTCATCAAGGAATTATTAACTAAAATTTAGCAGGTATTTTGAAAATGCATTCGTTATTTACAGTGAGTCCAAGACGATTTTATTTTTCTAGCAGTTTTGTCACCAATATTTGGGCATGCTTCCGGTTCTCTGTGTATGGAATATACTTTGCTGGAAAAACTAAACCAATTCTCTCGTTTTCTTTTCCAAGCAACGACAGCAATCATGGTGTTTGTATTTGTAGCATCGAGAAAATAACTTATCAGTTGAGAAATTTCAACCGAAATATGACCGACTAATTGCTCGCTTTTTTTCATGGCATGTTGACTGAAGACGGCAATTGCAAAATGTACTGGTACTCCTCTGGCCATTTTATAATTAGTAGGGAAAATTATTTTACGGAATCAATAGTAGAGATTATAGACTAACTTTAATATTTGAATTGTACTTTTTTATTACAAAAAGAAAGAAATTTTAAAAATTTTAAGTGGCATGTTTCAGATAATTTCATCGCCCCTCGTAATATCCCCCTTTTCTAATAAGCCCCTATCCAAAACTATCAGAAATGAATAAGCCCCCAGGGGGGTAATTCGAGGATTTACGGTAGCATGTACCAAGACATACCCGCATATGTTCTGCTAGCATGTACCGACAACCTTTGCAAACGTGTAAGACCTGTTATCTTATTGTATTTATGTATTTTTGAGTTAGATATATCCTTTTAAAGTTCAGGTTTGGAATTACCATTAGTGTCAAAGGTCCTTTTCCAGGAACTAGAGAGGTGTCTTTCAAAATGTTTGGAAGTGATTTGGCAAAAATCTACTTTGATATCCGTTAAAGCTAGGTATACGTTAAAAACTTGAAAGCAGTGTTCAGTATTATTAAAACGGCACGCAAATCTTTTCTCATGTGAGTTGGTGTGTCATGATTAACTTTACAATCAAGTATCTTTCCATGGTGTAAGTCCAAGTGGTAACTTGCTATCAAAATGAACCAGGAAATTGTCTGAAGAAAGAAACATCTTTAGATGCTGAAAAGCTTCCTGATGCTTTTCATTCCAAAGCCAATTAATCTTCTTTTTTGTTACTTCATACAGCGGCTCTGCAATAATAGCCAGGTTAGACGGCAAAAACTTTGCATAAAATTGTAAAGAGAAAGTGGATAGCGATGATCCTCTAACTGTGGGTTGACTGTTACTGAATGGTCACCACAAACACGTAACTAGGCTTTCTTCTGTCCTGGAAGCATTGCCTTCTTGACTGGAATCACAGGTGTCCCATAACTCTTAAATTGTGTGGGTTCCCAAACACCTCTGGCAAAGCCCATGTCATATGCTTCTTCCAAATCAGCTTCCATGGCAAACGGTACAGGTCTTGCTTTTCTCAATACCGGTTGAGCATTAGGCTTGAACTTGACTTCCAGTTCAAAATCTTTAAGGCATCCAAGATCAGGTTTCCACAAATCCTGAAAATTATAGCATAATGAACGGCATCATTTTTGCAGTTGGACAGCATTACTTTGTTCTGTAGCATTTGGAACTTAGTTGACAGATATACCTAACTGTTTGGTAGCTATCCATCCAAGCAAATTCAGATCAGAAATCTCAGTCACTGTAAACTGTAAATTATGTGGCTCCTCAAGGTCCCTGACAGTTGCTTGGCTAATAAAAGTTCCCAATATCGGTAGCTTGTGCTTGCTAGCAGATTCATACTGTGTCTCTGAAGTGTCAAGCACGGGACAGCAAAGATCCTCTCAATACTGCCTTTTCAATTACCGATTATCACGGTTTCGTCGGATTTCTGAAATTGCATTCGGAATCCTGACGTCGATATTCAGAGTGTTTGGCACAAACTCAACCTACATCCCGACAAAGCTATTGAAATCACTTGTCTTACACAATTTGCTTCAATCCAAATCACCAGAATCCTACACTCCTGCAGGATTTGCTGATGAGATTTCA
>JANTCA010019373.1:0-16924 GCA_024741275.1 Chironex yamaguchii
CGGTCGGCTCCCACTTTGTGCAGCTATTGTGGTAATGCCCACTCTTGACAAATATATAAAAAGCACTGTGTCTGTTGTGGTATTACATATATCTGACACTGATGAACGCTTAAGCCGAAACACAGAAAAAATTAATGAATTTCCCCTTACCCACCGCTGGGTTTCCTCTCGTAATACCAAGGACTTTGAATGTCCCTCACCAAACCTTTGTGCCGTGATGGCACGGAGGTTTGATTGTTGGCTTTTCAGTCTGAGGATTGCAAGTTCGAAGCCGATCGGCTCCCACTTAGTGCAGCTATTGTGGTAATACTCCACTCTTGATGAATATATATAAAGCACGGTGTCTGTGGAGGTATTACATATATCTGACACTGATGAAGGCTTAGGCCGAAACACAGAAAAAATTAATGAATTTCCCCTTACCCACCGGTGGGTTTCATCTCGTAATACCAAGGACTTTGAATGTCCTTCACCAAACCTTTGTGCCGTGATGGCACGAGATTTGAGTGTTGGCTTTTCAGTCTGAGGATTGCAAGTTCGAAGCCGATCGGCTCCCACTTAGTGCAGCTATTGTGGTAATGCTCCACTCTTGATGAATATATATATGTATATTCTTATTAGTCAGTCCGAGCTATGGTGATAAACATTAACCAGAAACCACTGAAAGGCAGGAACACGTGTCTTTTATGTAATTTGAATATAACTTTTTTAAAGGCTTATGGTAAAGAATCGGGTGACTAAAGCGTTTTCAAATGTCTCTTTCTTTGATCATGTCCTTATTTTTGACAAAGGGAACTTTTACATTTTTGCAATATGACCCTCATAACATAAGTAGCCTATTACAGGAAAGTGGGCTAAGAAAACATCAGACGCTCATTTTGTGTTAATACGTAGGACATCATTTCTGCAGCTGTAAAGTACAAACACAAGATTTTGCTGAACTTTGATTTCCTCGCAAACTCACTATTAAGTCAAATTAGGCACAGTTTGCTCGCCGTAAAGAGAATATATTCTTGTTACTGATACAATGAATAATGTGTTGGAACACGCCCCAATTCTGTCTCCATAGAAAAGATGAACATTACGAAGATTTGAAACCCAGATTTTGCAGGATTTTAGTTATCCTTAGGTTATGGGTGTCCTTTTCATTGCAATAAACTATAATAACTCTTTTTTTCTTGGCATTATTATAGAGAACTCCACTACATCCACAATCTTTAGTTTTTAGCAATAGCAAGGTCCAGAAAACATGAAAGTGAGTAATTGGGAATGTAATTGCGCATATCTTAGCATATGCGTACGTTACTTTTGTGAGTCATTGAAGTTTGAATAGTTAGTTGTAAGAGACTCGTACTGAAACCGAGTGTTGGAAAACGAGTACAGGACGTTAAGACAAGGTGAAAAAAGCAATTTTCTGATGTGCGTGTTTATTAAAACTAGTGCTAAATGTGACTGGTTAAAATAATTGTGCTTTTTTTATTAAAAGGGCTATTACTTGTACCATTTTGCACTTTGGTTATGCTTGCTACGGATGTATTTGAATTGTTCATAGAAATTGACAAAGAGGTACGGAAGTGAGTGGTTGGTGTCTGTTAAATCATTGTCTTTTAAAATTATCTATGTGCGATAGATGTAAACTTTTGAACCAGCCAGTGAATGCTAATCCATAATATCGACAGCTAATTACTAGTATGAGCCCAGCGAAGACAACTCAATTAGTGGAGGAAGTTGTAGTCAACGTCGGAAAATGTAAGTTCCGTTGAAGATTATACTTCGCATGTTATACTTTTAAATTTTCTACATTGTTCATCGTTTTAGGAATTCTAAAGTTAGATTGTACTTTAGAACAAAACAGATTCCAAAACTATCATCAGTTTTAGATATGCCAAAGATAAATCTAGTCTAAAATGCCTCAGATTTTAATACAGTTTTGCTGGTAATGACCATTGAACGCAATTTTGTTTCCTCGAATGGTATGACAAAATGCGGTATTCTATGCGCAGAAAACCGTGATTTACATTTTGTATATATAGGACCCCTAATTGATCACTGTTCCAAGTTATTGGAATTATTATGAGGATTGTCAAGGTTTTAGTCTTTTTTAAGTAAAACAAGTCGCCCGTTTGCTATTAACGATATCAGAATGACAGTATATGTTTTCTGTTCCTTGTATTCCCGGTTACAAGTAGTCTGTGTATTCCATCGAGAATAAATAATCTCTCTTAAATCAATAACGTCTTTATCAGTGTTGTCCCTCATCCCACATGCATTTCAAATCGATTTACTACAGATTCTTATTCCAAAGGGAAACTGTTAAATCTTACAATTAGATACAACTACTTCTAGACAGTTATATCACTTGTTTCTAGTTAAAGTTTTCTGACGGTATTTCTTTAACAAATGGGTTTTTATAATCTTTGATATCAATTTGATTCATACTTATTAATGAAGTAATCTCCACAAAGCTTTTATGCTCTCCAACAGCAAATGACCACAGCCTTTGTTTAAAAAAGTACATGAAGTTGATCAGTGGGGAGTCTATAAGATAACTATACTGCTGTTAATACTGTACTTCTGACTAGTAGGCATATAATGCATGGGCGTGTAGACGCTGTAGAGCAGTGATCAGTACACTGCTTAATGCCTGAAGTTAAATTTTCCCTCTGACACCAACTTTTTCACATCAGCTTGGCTGCTGTCAAACGCATGTGCAAACAGTCCTTCAATGACTGTTTTGACAGTTTCTTCATCAGCATTAATGTTGTCCTCCAGTGGAAGGAGTACCAGCAGCTCCTCTTGGAAATCTTTGCCATCAAAACATCTGGCAAAAACATACAACAGTGAAATATCTGTGTTGTTAGTGGACTCATCAATAGCCAATGAAATGCATTTGGCTTCTTTGATCCCCTCATTGACAGCTTGCTGGACATGCTCCACCAAGACGTGTAGACGGCGTGCAGCAGTTGAAGCAGAGAGAAGGAGGTATTTGTTTAGACAGATGCAGTAACTCTGTTCATAGATTTGTAAGTGACAAGATCCTCCACAACCATGCAACTCTTTAAAATCACACTTTCTGTAAAGGGCTGATTATATTTGAAACGCTCCCAGGCAGCCTGCGGAGATGCACATGTTACTCTCTCTTGATTCAGTTTAAGTTCGAATAATAATGACACTTGCACGGGAATAGGTAGATTTTAATATTGTGATTTCTCTCTGACGGGCCTCTGACTGCTCAAGATATGAATCCTTGAAATTTGTATGTTTAGTGTTGTGGTGACTGCGCAAATTATATTGTTTTGCAACAGCAACGGTTTTATTGCAAGTGAGGCATACAGGTGACGCATTTCGTTTAGCATGATAAATACCTAACTCCGCCATTGCCTGGTCCCAAGTCCAGGATAAGGAGGGTTGGGAGAAGAACAGGTGGGACTCTCTCCCCTAAAACCAAGTTACAGAGATGACAGCGGTCCTGCAAGCATCATTTGATGTCGTCGGAACATGCAGTTCATGGAACGGAGTGACGCAAATTGTCGTCACACTATTCTGCCCACTGCAAGGAATCTGAAGCTACGCAATGACAAGAACAACATGATAAATACCTACATTTTAGCCCAGTAATCATTAAGGGACCTGTTTTCCACTTCCTTTTTTCGTTTCATGGCCTTTGGGAGTGTCATTTTCCCTGTGATAAGAGGGCTTTTCCTTCTCTATCACTCCTGGTGGTTGACTGTGGTATAGGTGATAGGAACCTGACTCATTAAAGCTAAAAATGCTCTCTGTTTGTAATGAAATGGAATAAAATATAAACAACAAACATCAAATAACAAAGTTATGCCAAAATGTGGTCTAAATATAATTTTTACTAGAGGGTCAGGCCCCCAAGGTGACTGTCCAGTAAAATTCAGGCCCTCTGATAAATATAATTGATGACCCTTGCTGTAGAGAATAGTAAATGGGTATTTTTTAATATTTTCATTTGAAAATAATCACAAAAACCATCGCCCCCAAAGTGTATAAGGCACTGAACTGTCTGTTGCATACTGTATTTCGTTTGGCACATGCATTCACGTTCTCATCTTGCTACCAGCTCCTTCACTTATACGTTTCGTCCCAAACTTCTTAAACTATAAAAGAGAGAACACTTCCTCCCCGCTACTCACCTGGTTAAAATCTTGTATATCAAAATTGTACGAGGGGCCAGGAGACCAAAAAAGTGTTTCAAATAGACCAATAGATTAAATTTCTATTTATTCTATCATCTTTTCCCTTGTTAATAAAGTAGTCTGTCAGTAACATTTTTAACTTGTCAAAGGAGGTAGAAAAGTGATAGTTTTCAGAGAGTGACTATCGCATATTACCGCATGCATGATTAGACATGAAGATGATTCGATCCACTTTTTACACTATCGAAACAACATCTAATTATCAGTAAAGATTTGATAAGTGTCTCCCACTGCAAACTACATGACCTCCCTTTACCATGAGTTTATTACTGTAATAAAAATTTGGCTTAAATAGCATTTGAAAAAATAAGGTTAATTTCGACTTATACTGCTGATCTGTGGCAAGGAAGAAAGGCATCTCTTCTTTCCAAATTAAACATCGCGTGGCCGACACTTAGACAAAAGATTCGTGCAGAACATGGACAGGATAGTATTTCTGTTCAAGGAGTATAAGGCGTGTGGTTATCATATTTTCGCTTACTGTAAATTCAAACCCAAAGACTCATCCTTAATGTGACAAGTAAACAGGATGAGCTTGGCCACAAGGTCATGTGAACGAACAACTAGAATACGCTTTCTTTTCTCAATAACAAATCTTGAAGTTAAGATCCAAACGAAGGTTAGCTCTGACTTCTCGGATGTTTACAGACTTGTAAGAAACAACGACCTATGCACAAATAGCTGGAATAATTGTGGATGTATTAGTTCTAGGTTAACGGGCTGGTAAAAAAGTAATGAAAGACTAAAGAACATTATCCTACTTTTGTCAAACACAAGGTCATTTGTCGTAATAACAAAACCAAAATGTTAACGTCATGTAGACAGGATTCAGAAAAGTCACTCAAGAAAATGAAAGTGGCGAATTTCACTAGTGCGGCAATTACTAGAGTCCAAACCCTTCTTGCTACAGTTCAGCCTCTATACCAAATGAACCATCGAGCAACAGGCAAGAGTAATATAAACTCCATTTTGTCAGTTGAGTAAGAAGAGCACTTGCATGATACGAAAAACAATACAAACTCAAGCACAAGGCAGCTCATGTATTGTTCAACATATTCACTGATTGACTATTATTGCGTTGGCCACTTAAACCATCTCAAAAGGTAACAACAACCAATTTTAACAGAAATGGATGCGCTGTGTAATTGATGATGGTTCCGTCTTCATTGTTTCGTGTCCATGATAAAACCCTTTGCTACGTCAGATTTAAACTAAACACGCAAATACTGTTTGTCAACTGAATTATTTTATTGTTTGTAGACATTTTGTTGAAGACATAGGCAAAACGAACTTCAGCCTTTCTTGGTAACATTTTACTCACGAACAGTTTTGTAAGCTAGGAATCCATATTCAAAAAAGCAGTCATTTTGTTTCTAAACAGTTACTTATTTCTAAACGGTTACCAGGTATTGCCGTGTAAATAACAAAGAAAATTGGTTAAGAATTGCTAAGGAAGGAATCTACAAATGTAACAATCATTAAGAACCTCTTCAAAACGAAATTAATCTCGGACTGATTTCTTCCTTGACCGTTTCGCATGTGATATACCTAATTTGTTCCCAATTTTCTGTAAACGTTTTCACTGTTACGTAATTTAGAATTAGTTTGGTTATAATGTTGTTTCCATAGAGCAGGCATATAACAAGTTGAACACCTTGACTTGCATGGATATTTACACATGACATCACTGAACATTGTACAAAGAACAACTTATATTTTTATCCTTTCTCGACAAAACTTTTCGTTATGATTGCAAACACATACAAACCAACTATGATTGAAACCAGTTGAAATTGCGGAACAACAACTCATTCCAACAAAAACAAGAAATAGAAATATTAATATCTATAATGGGACACCTGTCTCATGCTGAGTGACGTGAAAGAAACTAAGTGCAGCAAATATTCATTCGACTGCTGTCAATTGTAAGATAGTACTTGAAGGCTACTGAGCGGCAATGACTTTTTACACAAATAATCAGAATGTCTTTAGCCATTACATGGCAAACATCAACAACATTACTTGAAAACAATCTGAGAAGGTGGTGGTTGGTTCAAACAGCAGAGTATAAAAACACAGCCAAATATATATGTTAAAGTGAAAATGAGTGACGAGGATGACTGATCTCAGTTCTAGGACGGTAGTTGAAGCCATGATTTTAAAATGAAGGCTTCTTATAGAAGTATCTATAAAATTACTACAAAAAATTAAAGTTCATTGGCTATTTTACTATCTTCTTTAACTGCTAACTTTCATTATCCATCTTCATATAGGCAGGATGTTTTTAGTACTCTTGGCAAAGGTAGAAGAATGAGGGATTGTTCTTTGATAAAAGCTCTTCATAATACTACTATCTCTAAGCCAAGCTTTTCATTTACGGTTTCGGATAGGACCATTTTCATACACCTTATTTAGATTAATTAGTCTTCAGTCCATGCAAATGCTGTTTAATAGCAGTGCCAACTCTCTGTAACTCTTCTGATATTCGCCTTGAAAATTTGCGACATTGCGCTAAAATTATACTCAAAAGCTTTTTTTGTCTGACACTCCTCAGAGTATGAAACGTCAGAAAGGAAAGTATATGTATATGGCAGCCTATTAAGCTTTTAAGTATGATTTTAGCGCAATGTCGCAAATTTTCAAGGCGATTTTCAAGTTTTGTACCACAAAAAGATTCTTCTGATATTGCTGTATGATTCTATACATCTGGTGATCTCTCATTTAAACCCTTTCAAGCAATTAAAATGCTCTGTAAGACGACATAGATTATTTTTGCTTTTGGCTTGCATGGTACCTGGCAGACGTCATTTAGGATCTGGAACGAGCGAGCTTGTTCACGTCATGGTTTACAATGTGTAGACTTCAACGTCAAGACTGAACATTGAGGTAAGATCTTTATAAATTAAAGACCTGTTTCTGTATTCGAAAACGGCAATAGCATGACAGGTTATATATTACATCGCCATTATTTATTACAAACCTTGCATACGTACACATTGAAGTAATATACCAATTAAAGCATAATTTCCTTTGGCAACAAGGTGTTTTGATATTTTATACCTTAATTCCTGCAAGTATGAGTTGCAAATATGAAATTTTTTTCTCCAGAATCAATATCATGCTATTTTATTGTTACTACTACAAGTTTCGCCTTTGTGTTTATCATAGATTTCAAACTGGCATGGCACATTGTGATGTGGACTATGACTACCTATCCTTGGATTCACAATGTCATGAAATACGCTGATCCTCATTTAACACGAAGATCATATTTTCATCATTTAACTGATCTTTAATTATTGATAGAGTCCTTCAGATGACGTTAACATCCTCTCACAGTACTGGCTTAGGTACTACTAGTGTACCAATAAACGTAGGATGTTTCGAGGGGCGATAATATGATCGAAACTAACTTCACGGACAGACGCTTCATGAAATTAAGTTTATATTGTTTTAGCTGAAAACGCATTTTCTTTATGATTTGGTTTTTAGGTTTTCATTATAGTTTGCGAACTGTCTCAACCCAAAGTATTAAAAGTCCTGTTTTATGAAAGAATTAAGCCAAATTGGCTTTTTTACGTAATATTCTTGTCCTTCTCCTGTAAAACATGACAAAGCTATGAGTTCAGAAGTAAGGAGACTTCATAATAGAAGAATCTGGACAAGGACACCCGAAACCATCTGCGCTCTTCGTTATTTCTTGAGGGTTGTCTTAACCAATCAGAGGCGTTTTCATCAAGCACTATGGTAGCTACAAAATAATCAACGTAAATTAAGTCAGGGATCAAATCGAAGACATTCTAGTCACTTTTTTTTCTCGCAATCAAATTATTTTTTAGTGTTTGTGTACTAAAACATTCTTACATTATAAACGGAATGGTTTCGTTAAGCAATTTTCACCAAAACAAGAAGAAATCGATACTGGTAGTAAGACGACATTAACGTATGATCTTGTGGCAACGGACGCCATCCATGTTGAAGGTAGCTCTGACAGTTCTTAGTTCACCTGTTCAAGAATAGGGCATGACAATAGAAGAGCCAGCCGTAAGGAGCACAGGTATTTTGCTGTTTGTATTACTCATTACAAATTTAGTTTTAAACTTACTTTTAATTTCTTTGACTCTTAGTTCTCTTAACTTTTAATCAGACCGAAGATGCGCTTTAAAGTTGGTGAAACGAGTTTTGTACGCGTAACCTTCATCCACCGTTCCATCTTTATTCCAATTTGTTTACCTAATCACGAGAAAAATCCAAACTGGTTAGGCATAATGTTATGTACGTTAACGGTTGTATGCCTCAGAACGGCAAAAGGAAGAGAGTGCATGTTTTA
Organism: Chironex yamaguchii; assembly: GCA_024741275.1. Lineage (NCBI taxonomy): Eukaryota > Metazoa > Cnidaria > Cubozoa > Chirodropida > Chirodropidae > Chironex > Chironex yamaguchii. Next base: position 8,554 of record JANTCA010019373.1, read on the forward strand.
TACTTGAGGCAAGCTAGTGATATATATCTGGAATTTTTTTTATTTACGTGGTCGCAATACATCCAGGTTGAATAACCTTGACAGGTTCATTCAATATAAACAGCTAAATCAGTCTTTGAAGGAAATAGAGAAACTGTCTTAATCTTTCTTTCTTTTACAAATGATGAGTAATTTTCAATAAATACTATCACATACTAAAGAAATAAATTCAACTCGCTCATTTACAAGACATACAAAAACAGCTGGTAGCTCTGAGAAGCGTGTTTACATGAAGATTCGTTGCCTTGTTACTGTTCGTACATTTTGAAATGTAAAAACTGATGAAATTGTTTAAGAGGAAGTGTACATAGATTTTATTCGAGTATTCCGCTAAAAATTATTTTCATACTTTATAAACCAGTCGGCTGTCCTTTCACAAGGGTGTGTTTTTGATTTATGTGAGAGACTTCGAAATTCGCTTTATAATACGGTCTTATCATTCACATAAATAGATATATATATATATATGTCTGTATATATGTCAATCTGGGAAGGCAATCTTTATTAGTTTCTCTATAGATTACATTGCGAAGAATCTTGGTCGATCCTTTGGAAAATGTATGTCAAATTCTGTCCTAAGATAGACTAGCCACCATTTTGTCAGCCATTGAGAATATATGTTCAAATCAAACCATCTGCGGTAAACTTGTTTATCGTATGGGACTTCAGGAAATATCGATAGCCATGTAAACGGGCGACATTGTAGCTCTCAATGACTTGATGTAAATGAACTGACTGACGATAGGCTTGTAGAAATCAAATTTGAAGTTATGGTTTTGTGAGGTATTGCTTTACAAGACAACAAACTCCTCGCTAACCAGTTAGCTTGTGATGATCAATTGCGAGAACAGGCTTCATATCTCCGATCAATTTATCGTCTAGAGTAGTAGAGTGACATTTAAATAGCTTACTATCAAAAATTATTTTAACAGGATAAACAGTTTGCAATGTATTTTCGCTTAGCATCCTAAGCAAGTTCATACTGTTTTAGATCAAAACACGATGTGTTCTTAACACCTGCCTCTCAGGAGTTGCTATACAAAATTGTGGTGATGATCAAGCTGTCTTTAAAGGGCAGTTTTTGCTCTCAGTTAAAGGACAAGTGTGCGATCATCATATGCTTCCCACAATTGTTACTTTGAGCTTCTTCTTTGTCTTTGACACCTCGTTAATCACGTAAACATTACACTTACTATGTTCCTTGCAATATCCACCTGCTCTTTGCTAGACTGTACAATTACAAATCAATACTAGAACTCGATCGCGCAGCTTTGAAGTGATAAGCACACGTCCAATGTTGTCAAGTGATACAGATTAAGATAAAAGTTTTTGCACTTTGATGACACAAGAAACTATTATGTGAACGTGCAGGATTAAGTAATTGAGTATGATGGGCGTAAACCTCGAGGTGCAATGTGAACAAGTTCAATACGATTCCCATAAACTTTCAGTCTTTGTCATTTTTAGAGGTATGGAATTACAAAGTCTAAGAACATCAATCATGCAGCAAATGTAAGGATTAACGTATTTCCTAGGAAATAATGGGTCGTACTTGTCTTCAAAAGCGCTGCAATTTCTACCTGCTAATCAACAATATACCTTTAATATGTACTTCACTCATATTTCCATAAAAAATTTCCTGTGACAAAAAATAGCTGATATTGTAGAAAGTTTTACAGTGTGATAAAATCACACCTACTAAGTGATTCTTTATTACCATCGTGGCGGAGGCAAGGAAAATGTTAATGATAATCACAAGTAGAAAATTTAATAAGCGCAATAATCATGTCATTTCACATATTATCTTGGGAAAAGAAAAAACCTCTATTGGTCACGATCAGTATTTTAACAGAATATTTTGACAAAATGCTCTAATGATAAGTATTGATACATACCAAAACTTGATGCCTTTTCCAGGTCATTAAGAATAAAGCATATTATCAATTAATTCCTACAAATGCTAATTTTCATGCAGATGATCTTCTAGAAGGAATCCTGTTAAAGAAAGTAAATATGCAACGAAGTTTACTTGCAAAAGAACAACATCTCACTGTCATCGTAGTCCTAACTGTTGTTTTCAACAGCTTTTTTAGGCAAAACAAACAATTTAGAAAAAACTAAAACTATTATAAACAATTAAAACTCTCAATCGTAATCTTTAAAAATGTTTGAAAACTAAAAGGATTTTTGTCATTTTCTTTTCACGGCCTTCGTAACGACAAAATGTATTTTGAAATAAAGTGTAAAAGTATCAACGTGCACGCAATCGCCACGAGACTATTGCAATGCTCGAAAGTGAGGCTAAAGCTCTGTGCAAGCGAAGAAAACGATGATTACTTGTACATGTGGTGGGTCGATTGTGTTGAACACAAATAGTTTTATTGTATGTACAGTTGTTGAACCTTCGTTCTTGATTTTAATTACGAGCAAATGAGAGCAAAGGGCTAATTTTAAACCGCAGAACATAATTAGTTCAGTTAATCGCAGGAGTACTCATGTAGGCTTTTGTTTCTTTCTTAATCAATCATTTTGGACAATGGGTTGCCATGGCATCCAGTTAGCCCCATATCCATGGTGGCTAATGCTATCTACAGTCTTTTGAAGATTGGGCTCAGGAATCCGTCATGTCTTGTTGGGTAACAACAGGTACTCAGGTACACAAAATCTGACATTTGCAATTCATATTTAATCATCTATAAATTCTAGAAATCAAAAGATCGTAGCAGAAGGACAAATAAACCTACACCCGTATTAAAAACAACCATAGCGACAGTCAGTCATTGGTGTAGTATAATATGCAGGCAACCAAAGCTCGTTTGTCCACTCACCTAATACATCAATCTCTCATTTAATCATCTATTTGCTTGCCTTTTCTTGTTATGTTGAAACTAAACTGGTTTTCATAAAATAAAAAGGACATTCAGTTGTTGAAGAGATTAACTTGTCCAAATGTTGACCTAATCGTAAAGTGCACAATATTATTTAGGATGTTCCGTGATTGGAAAATTATTCCTTTTTACTCCAATCGTTAGGAAGATTCTGTATATAAATTGGATCGAGATATCGGTTATAGAAAACTGTTTATGAGAGTAAGTTGACATTTTTGAGATAAACGGGTGTCAATGTACCAAATGGTGGTAGAATATTATGCAAGAATTTCATTTTAAACGTACTTTGTACGAATTTGAAGCAACTGTGGACAGGATTGTTTATCAGTTACTAAAGGAAGGATACCTAGACCAACGAATTATTAGATAAGTAGCAATCTGACTTGTTGTGATGATAGGCTGCTTTTTCTGACCATTGCAGCTTTTATCTTTTGATAATGCCATTATTCATCTTTTGATAATGCCATTATTCATTTGATCAACAGATGGTGGTAAGTTGGTCACTCTTTCCATACTTTATCTTATTGGGTAAATAATTATCGACAGCAATTTTCAAACGACGTAAGAGCAATCATTTTAAATTGCTTATAACAAGGAACAATCCAGACGAGATAATATGACTTCAAAACACTAACATTTGGCGTTTTGCACGTGTCAGACCTCTGCTAAGCAATTAATAACTTTCCAATGTTTCGATCAAGATGGCAGTTCATTGTATTGGGTATTTCTCGTTGGTGGCCTTAATTGATCAAAGTGCAAGACCTCAAATCCAAACACTGTGGAACCGAGCATCACGGTTCAAATCCACATTTGAATTTGTTGTACAATGTGAGAAAAAATGTAACCCGGTGTAATTCCAGGCTTAAGGAATTGAGAGATGTGGGCAGATGGAGGCTTCTTACTGGATCTCCGGCAAACAGTGGTTGTGTATAAGGAAGAAAACCTAATTTTCACGTTTTCGTTTAGTCATAGAATAAAAAAGGGTAAAAACCAACCATTTATTTGAAGTACCTGAAACACAACAAGCAATGTGAGTCAAATGATAAACAAGTTACTTTTTTAATTCACAAAAGTTTCTTTCTATTACAAGCTCATAGATCTTTTCTCAATGAAGAGAATTTCAAATCAGATACTAAAACAGGAAATATAAGCACCTGTACCTTAAGCAAAAGTAGTCAGATATTGGGCTGGGTACATTGCTATGTCATATTGATAATCCTTACTTGGGATTTCCAGATTTAATTTGAGTACTACACGTGGGTGCTTTCGTCTTTGCTGCCATATTCTCATTTTTTAACAGTAATTGCTATTGCAAAGAGTGATACTGAGATATTTCTCCATGTATGTGGTCGTATTCAATTATGAGTTATTGGTGACAGTGTTGGCTAATTTGGCATAATTACATACCTCCTAGCATCTAACGACGCGTTTTGCTATAAGCCAGAAATTTGCCTAGAAACAAGCAAAAGGCAAAAAATCAACCATACTGGATTAAACCAAAGTATTTTGGAAATATTTGTTAGGGAACATCTTGTATTTTTTAATTCCGTTAAAACAAAAAACCATTAATTACACAGAAAAAGGGTAGTGAATATTTTGGACAGTCTAAGATAGCAATCACTTTAAAAATCACTTCCATGCTTACAAACCGAATAATTCAATGTCCCAAAAAATTTTAGTGTGTGATATCAGTATATGATGTTAATAGATCAATGCCTTTAGGAAAGTTTTGTAGTCAAAGATTTTCATGTGACGATTTTGAAAGAGCCTTTCCAAGAACTTCTTAGCATTTTATTTGCAATTTTTCTTTTACGTATTGACTACTTTGTAAAGCTTATTCGTCAATCATTTTATGTACGTACTATCGCGGTTTAGTTTCTGGTACGTCCTAGGTTTATAATTTTGTTGTCTTATATATTTCTTGCTCATTCTAAATATTCCATGATTCAAGACCTAGTTGTTACTCGTATTGCTGAAACATCATAACAAGATCATAAAACTAGTTTAGGCAGAACTAAAGCTTAACGAGGATCAACAATCAATTGATATTCTCTTTGGCTACAATTTTAGATACATTGACTTCTACAAAACAGTCCTTTTGGTTTAATTAAAACTAATCATTACAAGTTTACGTCATGACATTAAGTTAGTATAGTTCTAGAGTACCATAATAGAATTTTTAAATCTGATTTATAGTTGTGACGTAAGATTTTGATGTACGATGTCAAAATCTTTAATTGAGCATCAAATCTTGCCTTTGCAGAGACTTACCGTTAATCTAAAAGAGTACTATAGACTCTTTGATGTCCATACATGACACTTTAACTCTATAACAGTGTTTTTTATATTTCTTATGTAGCTGACACGAAGAAATTAATGTAAGAAGTAAATTGCAAGGTTTTCAAAGCTTTATTCTCGCCATTTTGGAATAAAATTTTTCGCGATTATCATAGTCTGATAAAATCAACGGAAATCGGGGTGGAGTTATCTTGTAAATATCAATATCACCAGCTGTCTACTTCATATGAAAAATAACCGTTCTCGCAATAAGTGTGTTATGCGGCATCGCTTTGTTTTCTGGTAACAGACAAAATACATACTTGAACCTGTTTTATCAGCATGAATACCACACTATATTTTTGAGTCAATTACCTCAGATCAGATGCAACGGAGGCATAGTGGAATGAAGTAGAGGTTATACTTACCTTCTTATTTTTAATGATTTCAACTGTTTTAACCATAATGTTTAAGATTTGATTGCTGTCTTAGCAGAATTTCTTAAGTTATTAATAGTTTATCATGATTTTATTTTGGTTATTAAACTTTGCTCCTCATTTCCTATTTCGTGTTTTTATAGTTTCGTCGCTAATACATTTCACGTTCCTTTTGCAAAATTTCATCAAATGGCTGCATTTAAAAAATGTTCATTGGGGAGAGAAGTACTTTTGCATATCCTAGCTTACTTGTGCTAAGCATAAATTACTTCTTGGAAATGAAATTCTCCTTCCGTTTTTTAATATCCGACTGCATGTCCAAAGGGGTTTTACTTTATTCAGATGAGCTGAAATTTAATTAAAGTTGAGGTAATCCTGGATAAGAATACGCTTAATTGAAATGAATAAAATACTATTGTCGGCCGCTGGAGATACAAGTAGTCAACTTTTAATGTACGATAATCATCGATTTTTTAAAGGCAGAAGCTACAGCTTCGTTATAGAAATGTACAGATGCTGTAGTGTATTCAAGGGATGAAGCAGATCTGCATTACGTGGTTTGGGATAATTCCATGTGACGCTACGACATAGCCAGGCATGCCATGACAAACTAGCCTGGAAGTGGATCAGACACAGTCAACAGGAACACGAAAGTCCCTGCAGATCAATGAGGCTATTTTGAATCAGTTTTGAACAACCTGTGCGTGGCAAAAATGCAATGTGAAGAAAGAAGGCGTTTGAAGTTTGAGTTGTTATAATCAACTTGAAGCCAATGCAAATGACAATCTTCCCTTCTTCATCATCATCCTCAAACGTTGATATACGATTATGGCCTTTTTTATCGTCGCTGTACTTGTTCTTCGTTTCTTAATTGAACTTCGTTGTCCAGTCAATACACCAATTTCTGAGGTCTAAAAATTATGAGACACTTGTTTGATGCTCATAATGACCAAATAACTTTACATATGCTTTCCTTTCTTCTGTGTCATTGGGGATTTGTCTGATTTTGTCCATGCAATCTCAATACAAGGCAAACTGCGGTAGAACCAGGCAGTGTCAAATAATATAAAGATAAACTACCAATATTTAGGACATTTGGACTTGTTTAGTCTGGACAAAATTCTAATTGCAATGACGTTTTCCCAACTTCGTGCCAATTCAATGTCTCTAGAAGTGACTAAAAATGTATGAAACATTTGTTACCTTAAAAATAGCGATTGCTAACACATATATCGTGAATTGCAATTTTGCAACCAATTAACGGCCCTCCTTCACTTATATCTAAGTATAGGTTGTAAATCTACCATGCTCCTACCTATCTATAATAGGTGTACAGTCTGAATTCATATTTCATTAACTCTTCAATGGAGGTTTGTTTCTTCCTCCTGTTCCTCTAAGGAAAAATACGTAAGAGCCCATGATACAAGAATAAATCAACTGTTTTCGTTGGTCTGGAATATTCTTTTATAAACACTGGAACATACATTATAAGGAATTACAGAACAATAATGCTATTCGCTGAGGATTTTGCTTCTTCCCGTTTTAACTAATCTTATGTACCCTTGGGCTTAAGAATTCGGATCATGATTTCATTAGCAATCTGTACATCGTAGACGTTAACTCGAGGGTTTATTAGCACACCAGACAAATACGGGACAATGGAAATATTCTCTTTTACCTTTTTATTCCGTTTTATTTGTAGGGAAAATGGCGATTCGTCATGAAATTTAGTCATGTTGAGTGTTCTGGCAGGTACCACCTGTTACTAAACAGCGCCTTTTCATATATGCTTCAGCTGACAATACTTCTTAAAGCGATTTTCTATTACAATCAAAATACGATCAGTATCTTTATCTAAGACTTACAACCTCTTATGACCATGAGCTCTAATTTCTTGTTTTTCTCCGATGTTGACTGGAGTATGGATAAAGAGTTAAACCGTCGATTTACATAACCTAAAGTAAAAATCTATTTAAGGTCAGAAAATGTTCTTATTAATATTGTAGTTTAAGTCCTGAAAGCACCTGGTTTAATATATGTTTACTTTATTAGTTTATTTATTTGACAACTAATGTTAACATTTTAATGCGTAAGAGTCACTATGGAGGTCAAAACTGTCAAGTAAGATTATGGTCTTGCTAATAAGAGTCAATTCTGAAAAATGCCAGAATTGCTCGCTCATATCTATTAGCATTTTCGGCCACGGAAGCAAAACCGTAATCAACAACCTTGTTTTTTAGCAAAAAACTATATTTATCAAAACATAAAGTGTGGATTGAAATCGTAAACAAGCCTTTAAGCATATGTTTATTTATCTGTCAATTTATCTATCTATCTCTGTCAATCAATCTATCTATCTATCTATCTATCTGTCTGTCTGTCCGTCTATCTGTCTGTCTATGTATCTATCGATCTATCTATCTATCGATCTATCTATCTATCGATCTATCTATCTATCTATCGATCTATCTATCTATCACTCTGTCTATCGATCTATGTATCTCTCTGTCTATCTATCTATCTATCTATCTATCTATCTATCCATCTATCTATCTATCTGTCTCCTATTGAAACTTAAATAAAGGACTCTTTATAAGACGGACACACCATAAAGCGGACACCTCTATAAGACGAAACAGTGAGTCAAGGTACTGAACGTTCTCCTATTGAAACTTAAATAAAGGACTCTTTATAAGACGGACACACCATAAAGCGGACACCTCTATAAGA
>JANTCA010019384.1:9542-24322 GCA_024741275.1 Chironex yamaguchii
AGACCCCTATGCGTTCAATCCCGATTGTCCATTGGTGTAAATGGGTATCCGTCGACTGGTGTGCATAGTTGCATTTGCATTTGTTATTTTGCCTACGGCATCCATTAATCGCCGTTTGCACTAGTTTCAAGTAGAAATGGACAGGGTGGTCTTGAGTAATCTCATGAAGTAAAGTTATGATACTTTTTCACTTAGTAGGGAATCTGTTTTGTGACAGTGGTCACAATCACAACAGGTGAACAAATGAGACATTTTAGCATTCAAGATTAAATGAGATAAGTTAGGAATTATTGCTGCCGGCACATTAGCTGTATTTGAAAATAAGTCAGACTGGAGTAGTGAATTCTTATTTCATCTTATCGTCTTTGCCTCCTCCCACCGGCTTATAAGAAGTAATTCGGGTTATTGAAAGTTGTTTGTATACAGGAGTATTCCAATTAATTGCTTGCTTACGTTTGTTTCTATTTTTTTAAAACCTTGCATGTAGTTTTTCCCTTTATGACAGCAACAATTGCCTATCGCAACTGCCGGAAACCTGTCAAGAATGGCAACACCTTATTACAATTACATTGGCAAATAATCGGTGGGTATGACTGTTGAATTTCTGAACAGTTTGAGGACTGTTAAAGTCGCTCGAGTGGAATTTTTTTCTTTTTCCTCGTATGTCGGTTACCTAACTGGATTTTACTGTGATTCACTAAAGCAGACGCTTTTCCGTCTGTTTAATGATTACGTATTTGAGTTATTAGCAACAACCAATAGCAACAGACATAATCGTTTTAACTGGACCCCATCCGACCGTGGCCCGGAATCAACATATACAATAAACGGATTTATTACCGTATAACAAACACACTTGACATGCTTGGTCAATCGAATCCGTTACTGCAACCATGCACGACTTTCCTTTCACACGCTAACATACTTTAATATTGACTGATCATAATAGTGCCGTGCTGTCGAAGCTTATAGTTGGAAAACATCGTTTTGGAGTTATACTACATTGTTTACTCTAGAATTTAATAGACTTATACGCATATTGATATTGTTTACTCTAGAATTTAATCCACTTGTACGCGTATTTATATTGTTTCCTCTAGAATTTAAGAGACTTATACGTATATTTACATCGTTTACTCTAGAATTTAATAGACTTGTACGCATAATGACATTGTTTACTCACTCTAGAGTCTAATAGTCTTGTACGCATAAGGACATTGCTTACTCTAGAATTTAATCGACTGATAAGCATATTTACATTGTGTACTCTGGAATTTGATAGAATTGTACGCATAATTACATTGCTTACTCTAGAATTTAATCGACTGATAAGCATATTTACATTGTTTGCTCTAGAGTTGTATTGACTTGTACGCATATTTACGTTGTTTACTCTAGAATTTAATGTACTTGTACGCATAATGATATTGTTTACTCACTCTAGAATTTAATAGTCTTGTACGCATAATCACATTGTTTTCTCTAGAATTTTAACGAATGATACGCATATTTACATTGTTTACTCTAGAATTTAATAGATATTTGGTCGTATTCCTACTTACATTGTTATGCAGGAGAAAGGCTTCTGAATTTGTCAATGGAAATCTTCATGGATACCCCTGTCAAATGAAATGAAGCTTGATTTTCTTCTACTTTATGCTATCAGAGGTTGCATTGTCACAAAGTTATTACCATCCTTGTAGGTAAAGCACTAAAGCGTACGACAAAATAGTTCTTTGCAGCGTCATAAGGAATGTTACAATGAATTGTTCTATTGCAGTGATACATTAGAGGATTTGTGCTTTGAAATTTTTTGAATAACAACATTATTAAACTGCAAACTATACTTGGCTTTCATAGATTTACTCAAGTTCCTCCTGTATTATACAAGATCGGAAACATATGCAATATCCTCATAAGTAACAACCAGGTAAGAAGGCCATACCCAGTAAATATAAAAGTTTTGACATGGCTACCCTACTGTACGTCATAATAACGCTGTCAGAGAAGATTTTGATCGATTATTACCAGTCTTGTTAGTTTGCGAGTGCTCAAAACCTATCTAACATTATGGGTATATAAGATACTTAAGTATGCGGTAGTCTACCTCCATGTGAGAAACATTTTACTCTAGGTCAGTGTAGCGAAGAATTGCTTGACAAATGGATGCCAAGGATACAAAGAGATGCGCACTTTTTTATACTGCGCTTAGTTTTTTTTTTTATCCTCGATACAGTTATTCTTGAAAATGTATGCTCGCTACTACTATTTGATATTTTGAATTTGAATTAAGAGTCTTGTGGAAAACAAATGACGTTTTATAATTTTGGATTACTTCCCACCAATCCAAAGTAAAATCTAAGAAGCATGGCCTGGCTATCATGTCTGCCTCTTGCACATGGCTTTCTTTAAGATAATTTAATTGTATAGCTAACGTAAGCCATGTTTTACAAAGCCCAAAACAGGTAGACTAGTCTAAAACTAATAGCGTAAAGTAGTATAAATTTGTTAATTTTTAATGTTGTTTTAGATTGGTTCGATCGATGTCAACGGACTTTTACAGTTGAAAAAGCTTCAAGCATTAGATCTGACAAACAACAATATTGGCCAGGTTCCTCCTGAACTTGGAAACGTTTCTTGGCTTCGGTAAGAAAGAAGTTTTTGTCACAAATGCTATTCGACTTGTGTTTTGGGTCGAGAATTATAAAGTCGTTCCTGTTTCACTTTTTTATTCCATCAAAGAGTGTGTTGTGGTATTTTACTGTATTTTTGTCTGTTTTGTTCTGATATATACTTTGCATCCGGTTTCCTGTGGTCCGGTCCGATGCTTTAACATACGTAGCAGGCATGATGACTTATTTGGAGAAATTGGTCAAATTATTGAACAAAAGCACTTGAGCTGAAAATAAACGAAAAAATGTTCATGTATGAGCACGTGGGTTAATTTAGGTATTCGTTTTTGGCCTGTCATGCCATTGCTGGCAGATGGCATCTACAGTGTTTTATAACCTATGCAAAGTGCATCAACATGCATGCATTACCTCCCATTTTTTCATCATTTCGTCCAGTTGGCCTTTCTTGGTCTCTTAGTTTTTGACTGTGCCCATGTTGTTAATATTTTGCCGCACTTCGTGTTGCCCATCCACGTCTGCATTCAAGGTGCAATAATCCGTGCTCAGTCATGACGTGTGATAGTTTAATGTTTTCTTTGGAGCTTTCTCTGAAGCAGAAGGAAGGTGAGGAGTCGTGTCGTGTTAAAGCGAGATTACCATCACCCACTTACAACAATAAAGCATGGTTCGTAAGTTCCAAATTATAGAATACCAACAAGACCGAGGTTTTGATCTATCGTTGATAGTCTGCGTTATCTGTGAGACACAAACGATTCTTTTCTACATAGATGAAATTCGTTTGACAGTTTGCTTCCTTTTGATTGCTAGAACCGTGAAATAGGCAGCTACACTGTTTGTGTCGACGAAATATTTTCTTGCAAATATTGGTTATGTGACAGCAAACTTTAGTTAAGCGCAAATTCACCGAGTATGTCGTTTGTGCAAGCTGAAAAGATGTAGAATGTTTTATTGCCTAGTTTTATGTTTACCAAGAAAATTGACTTGAATATTACCTACTGCCAAACACGTGCGAAGTAACTGCTAATGCTTGAAAAGAAGGTAGCATGTGAATGCTGTTAAGTAGCTCTTTAAAGGGAACGCGCCCCTGGAGTGATTTACGTAATACAACGTAGCATCGAGGATTTCCCTCTTTTTAGTACATCTTTGACGTCATCTTACTTACGTTGTATTAGCTTCCGATGAAACGGTAGTTGTTTAAGGTTGGTACATCGAAATTTTGTAGTATTTCTTCAGAAATCACTCAAGTTAGAGTTGCGGACATTGACAGAGAGGGTTGAGTGAACTCACGTCCTCCAATGGACCTTTCTGTGAAAAATTTCTCTCATATCATATGATTGCATAAATGGGATCGGGGTGGGGGGTTATTGCAACGGGTCTATCATTTCTTTTACTGTTGTCATTTTTGAAAGTCATCATTCTACTGATTGATATACTTTCAGTGGCACATTTTATATTATAGAAACCAGGTGTATAAGTACCGATTGTTTTTTTCGGCAAGGTCGTGTTTAATTTCAATGACGTTTTCGTGATTCCAAGAGATGGCAAAAACAAACCAACGATTGTAAAAGGAGACGGATTATATTTTGCTTTCGCAAAGCTTTAAATTTTTTGTCTGTGACAATTATTACTCCCTTACAGTAGCCCTGGTCTATAATCTTGAGATGACGAGGTTTCCCAAAGCAGAGATCTTTGTCTTTGACCAGCAGATCCTGACCTAGTAAAGAAAACTGATCGTTTTTTGTATGACGATATTTCTTCTTGTAATGCAGGTCACTTCACCTTGTTGGAAACCCATTCCGTAACCCAAGAGCTGCGTTATTGGACAAGGGAACACAATTCCTTCTAGGATACTTGAGAGATCGAATACCGACCTAACATAGGAAGTCATAGTCAACTTTACCTGATAAGAACTAGACGCCTGGGATTCGCGTGCATTCTTTCTTTGCAGATTACTGTGCAAAGATTTCAATATTCAAAAACTTCCTCACAGGAAATACATTGGTTCTTCTCACAGATGGTCACGAAAAATGTTCCCAGCAAAAATTGGAATTTTTAAGTTAAAGCGTAAGTTCAGTAGCTTGTTTGTAATGAAGGGACAATGAGTAGTTTCAATGTTTGGCCAACGTCGTTGCTACGGTAATCGAGAGATGGTACCTACTCCGATGTGTGGTGCGAAGTTGGTACCCTGCATTTTTTCGGTTTGTTTCGTTAATAACAGTACATTCGGGGCTATTTGCTCTGACAATATCGGATCACGTACTGATTAATTTGTATCTTACTAGTGTCCTCTTCTGTTAGCGGGTAGCAGGACAATCTAATGCAGACTGAAATTACTATGTCAGTGAGTAATCGGGGGTGAGGGGAGACTTTGTCGTTCTTCTTATTAACGTAATCGTATTGTCTATAAGACTATACCTTGTTGTCGAGACAGGTAATATTGTTTCGAAATACAATTATATTCAGCTTTATATTTAATCCAGTGTTCTTCATTGTTAGACTTCTCCATTATACTCGTTGTGGGCGTAGTAATTTCCAGTGTTTTCTTGGAAAGAAGAAACTCAGTGAACAGTGCAAGCTCCAGCAATGATCTTTTAAACGCAAACGCAACTGCCTTCTGATCCTTTGATTGTGCTATCTGACATCAGAGAATTACTGTTTGTGTAAAGACGAGTGGCGTGAGACATACGGAAACATGTTAGGTGTATTACTTTGCATGCCCTTATATTTTGTCTTTTTCCATGAGCCGTTGTTACCATTGTTCGTCAAGGCTGTAGACATCAGTGGGGTGCTCACGGGGGTATGTTGGACCATTGGCCCCACGTTTGGCAAAAGTTGGCCCCCGGGATTTCTGTGAAGTCAAAGAGAAAATGTGTGGTACTATTAGGGTAAAACTTGAGCCCGGAAATAGTAGAAGATGACGCAATGAAAAGTCGTGAGGACAGTTGTTTAATTTTATTTTACATTTTTTTAAAAAAAATGTCATCAACTGAACCTTGAATACGACTGAAGTTACAGACAAGCACAGTACAATAATCACATGAAAAGCACTCCTTTATTATACTGACATAATAATTACCTTAGAGAAAGGAGATATGACAGCACTTGTGGAGGTGGCATGATGCAATAACATGAATTACAGATGACAGGAGTACAAAATTAGTATTCTATAAAAAGAGATGGAATATACTGCTCGTATTGCAGTAACACGTACAATTACACTTGTAAGGTGACAGTCATAGATATAAAAGGACTAGATCGAGTACTTGATCACGTGATGCGTGGTCAAATTGAAAATTCAATACGGGGACCTCCTCAGGGCAAAAAGCCGCGAAATTTGAATTCGTTCCTTTGGTTGCAATGTGATTCACATGTTTGGCGTAGGAAGTTTAGAGGTAGTAGTTTCGGTTTTGCTATTTGAAATACCTGACTCATGTGCAGCCTAAAACTGTGTAAATTGGAGAGGACAAGGTTATCTGAGGAAATCATTTCACAGGTAAGTCTGATGTTTTAAATTACTTCTTCAAGTCGAACAAGTTGCTGACAGCCAACAGAAAGTTATGTTGCTGTTTGTTTTGACTTGAAACTTTGGGCTTGAGAGAGAGCTGCCTGTCAAGGGAAACGTTCCCGTGTACAATTTGAGGTACACAATTGTCTTTTATGATTTTTTCTTGTTACAAATATTAAGTAAATGTTGGTTACATCACCTGGTTTTCAAACAAAATTTACCCACACAAGTGAAAATTACCCCTCTCGACAATGTCTGTAAACAGATTCTAAGTGATACATCTTATCACTATACTTTTGTCCATTGTTTTCAATTTGTTTCAGTGGCTTAGTTACAAATAATTTGGTAGTTCCTGCCAGTGCAAAGCTTGTTCCTAGTATTTTCCAATGGGCCTGTAGATAAGGTGGGTAATAGTCTTAACCAAGATAGGGTCACTATTATTTGGGTTAGTAATGAAGTGCATATATGTACTGTTTGTATGATATGCCTTTAGTAATTATATAGTGATATCACTCATCAGGAAACTTGTCACATGACAAGCTTGTAGAAACAGAACCCGAGTTTCCCATTTCCCTGCCTTCAACTATATCTTGCCTTGTGCATCACTGCATTGTGCACTGTTTTCACAGACTTATCAAGATACGGTCTCTGGACTCTCTTTCTTCTTTCTTTCTTTCTCTCTCACCTCTCTCCCCCCCCTCTCTCTCTCTCTCTCTCTCTCTATTCTGATGAAGATAAAATCGAAACGTCAATGAATTGGTGTATTTTTTGAGTTTTATATATAATATTTATAAACTTAGGAGAACATTGGCCTATATATAAGTAGACTATATATAAGTTTATAAATATTATATATAACACTCGAAAAGTATTCCCAAGTGTTAGTTGGTTGAGTTTAGATTTATGTATTTAAGCAGGAATGAATTTTGTATGGACAGTATTCTGATGAAGATAAAATCGAAACGTCAATGAACTGGTGTATTTTTTGAGTGTTATATATATGTCCTGGGTACGACTTGAAACTGCAACCGGTGATGAGGCTCTGTTTCAGGAGATCCAGAGTTCTGGGGAACGTGGAGCTACCCCTTAGTCATCACAGCTCCCTGGTCCACTCTGACCCGGAGTGGTAGCACCTGTCAGGGTTCCAGTTATGGGAAAATAGATATAAAGCCATGTGTGTCTGGCGCACTGTAACTTACTATCTGGGTAGGTAGGGTGCTCATTAGTCTTGGTTGACAACCTATCTAAGAGATGGTTAACTCTGAAATAGTAGCCTGCATTCAGTTGTTTGTTAGTTCTGTGGCATATTTTGCACCAACTAATGTTATCAGCTGTATCAAAAAGTGTGACTGGTTCTACACAAGCCACTGCCACGTAAACAAATCATTGTGTGGGTAGCCATAAATTTACTCACTCTGCTTTCTTAGAACATCAAAAAGTAAGCCAATGCTTCAAGCAAATTGAGTCCACTGGCGATGGGGTACTGGTCCTTTTATATCTATGGTGACAGTATTGCATACTTAGTTTAACTTTTTTCGTCCAACTTTAACAATTTAGATTTGCTTTTTATATTTTGTTTGGTTTCGCTCAGTAGTTTCTTTCGCTTTCAATCACTTTTTG
This sequence comes from Chironex yamaguchii, assembly GCA_024741275.1. Lineage (NCBI taxonomy): Eukaryota > Metazoa > Cnidaria > Cubozoa > Chirodropida > Chirodropidae > Chironex > Chironex yamaguchii. Next base: position 17,301 of record JANTCA010019384.1, read on the forward strand.
GTATAAGGTAGAAGTGGAAGAACTGCGTTGTCCACATTGTTTAGATAAAGTAAACAACATGGACTAGCACTTTCAATCCGTAACAAAATATATGTACGCGATACTATCCACGGTAGTATAGCAAAACGATTTTATGGGTAAGTCAGTTGCAGTTTGGAGAGACCCTGTACCCACTCAAACACTAAACAATAACAAAAAACAATAACAAGAAAGCAATGCAAGACTTTACCTTTCTGCAAAAGGTTTTGAAAGGTAAAACTCAATCGTCAGGATGCTGAAGCTCAAAAACGTCATCATGGGAAACCTTCCTGGTGGCTTGCTGGCGCCGGAGTTTGAAGAAACTGCCATCCAATCGGTAGACCAGCCCCACACCTTGACCTTGTGGGAATCTCTCCCGGAAGAGGATGGTGGTTGCAGCAAGGCAGATGTTAAATAGCACTGGGGCTATTACACATCTTTGCTTCACTCCGAGCTTCATGTCACACTGCGAGGTCTCTTCACCACCTAATACAACACTGGTGTTCATGCCATCATGAAAAGCCCTGGTCATGGCAGTGAATTTTGGGGACACATAAACTTCTGCAGTATCAGCCACAACATCTCTCTGTTGACCGTATCAAAGGCCTTTGTTAGGTCAATGAATGCCAAACAGAGATTCTCGTGTTGCTCCCAACATTTCTCTTGTAGTTGTCTGGCCTGAAAGGTCATGTCTATTGCTCCGCATTCTATTCGGAAGCCGCACTGACTCTCTGGGCAGACGTTGTGTATTCAGTCTTAGTAGGATTACTTTCTCAAGAACCTTCCCTGCGATGGACAGCGACAAAATCCCTCTACTGTTCCTACATGAGGACCGATCCCCCTTCTTATAGATTGACACAATCCTGGCATCCTCCCACTCCTGGGGAACACGCTCGGCTTCCCACGTCAGAGAGTACAAGCGAGTATGTAGTGCATTTCTGCCATGCTTCAGGAGCTCCCCTGGTATGCCATCCACAGCAGGAGATTTTCCAATATTTAGAGTCCTTACATTAGTCTACAGACCTATTGTAGGGAAGGAGGGGGTCAAACTCGTGGCGGACAGGTCTGTCTGGTATTGGGTCAAGTAGGGTAAGATCGCACGGATTTGGGGTATTGAGTAGGTTTCAGAAGTGCTCCTGCCATCTGTCCAGGATCTGGTTGCGGCTGAGTCCCAAGTGGTTCTAGAGCTGTGTTTGTGGGACCATAGACCTGCTTTAGCGACCCTTAGAAGTTTCTAATATCACCAAAGTCTGCAAAATGCTACAGATCCGAGGCAATGTTGAGCTACTAGTCATTCTCCATCTCCCGCAGGATTCGCTGTGCTTCAGCCATTTCTCCGTCCATGCTTGTTTCAGGAAAAAAGATGTCGGATTGTTTAGGAAGGTTCTATGTGCTTGGTTCTTACTAGCAAGTAACTCACGTACTCCCTCTATGTTGTCGTCAAACCAGCTCTTGTCCCTCTTTTTAGAAAAGCCAAGAACGACCTCGGCCGCACTCAGTACAGCACAAACAATGTCATTCCACGCATTCTGTGGAGTCCTCTACGGAAGCAGCCATGTGCAGTCGCTGCTCGATGGCACCAGCAAGTATTGCCTTTACGTCTGGACTTTTAAGGGAGTGACAGTTGAGCTTCAGTGAAGCGACTCTTTCCTGATTGGTGGCCAAGTGCGAAGGGATAGGCAAGCCCTCGTGCAGGGTGCCTTTGAGCTCCTACGAGCTAACTAGTGTTGGAGCATAGCAGCTGAAGACCGTAGCGTACCTGGAACTTGGCAGAGGAACTCTAATTCTCATAATGCGTTCTAACACACCAACGGGTGTGTCCTCAAGCACATCTGCGAGGTGGTTCTTGATGGCAAACCGGACCCCAAGGTGTCTAAGCTCTTCCGCTGGGAGTCCCCTCCAGTAGAAGGTGTAGCCACCTTGCTCCTCGGATAGGCTGCCTTCACCCGGGATTCTGGTCTCAGCCAAGGCTGCGATATCAACATCGTATCTCGCAAGCTCCAAGGCAATGAGGACAGTGCGTCTGACCGGTCTGTCCGATTGAGTTTTAGAGTTGAGCATGGTGCAGACATTCCATGTAGTGACTTTTAGTTGGTGTCTTTTTCTTTTATTTAGGCCACCGTATAGGATTGTCTGATGAGCGTGGCAACCCATTCAGACTGGTTGTGAGGGAGACAATTATTAGGCGACCTTTTCTACGCCCCTCCCACGATTGAGGGTAAGCAGTGCGGTCCTGAAGAGTGCTGCTTAGTCGCGGAGGTTAATGCCGGACTCCTCTCCGGCCTCGTCCCAGTAGAGAACGCCCATTTTCACCTCCGTCGCCCGACGTGCAGCTGACCAGCTAAGAGCCAGCACAACCAATGGCAACTCCCACTACTCAGCCATCGCTGCGGGACTTTTTGCAGGGTTGGTTTGGTGAGGACAACATAATTGCACAAATAGGTACATCCCCCAAATTTTGAAAAAGTTTCAGGAGGTGATTTTGCTACCCTCTACCTAAACCTATATCGCGTAATCCACATTCCTGTAACCAAACCTGAGACCATGGCCAGCTGTTAGTGATGTCACAGTAAAGTTGAAAATGATAAACGATTAAATACAAGCTAAAATAGCTGATGTCTGTCTTGAGAACATTTGGTCGTGCCATTCTAAGTCTTGATTTGCCGAGATTATACATTATAATTACGATATATAGTTTAAAGATGTGCTAGTGAAGTAGGCAAAGAAGATGGCATAATTAATCTGCATCTTTCTTGATGCTTGTATTTATTCTTTACATTGGAAAGAAATTTTACAAAAGCAGAGGCTCATTTAAAGTATAAAGTAAGTGTTACTACATTGGCAAATTTTCCATTTTTGCGTTCAGCACTGCCAGGTATGAAATCAGGAGATCACTTTTAAGTCAAAAGGAAGATACCTTTGCAAAATATTGACGTTATGTTGTATAGAATAGCTGTAAAAAAATCATCAACATTCTTTAGCGCTATTGTCAAGCATGATATTGAAAGAAGCATTCTATGCCAAAATGAAGGAGGTGCCCCCCAATTTTTTCAGGCCGACAATTTCTTGCTCCCCCATTTACCCTGGCCACTCCGCCGGTACACGTCAGTGTTTTTTGAGTACAGCATACGTGTACGCGGACGGTCAGCTACTGATCGAAGGATGCACACGGAGAGAAAAGTGTAAAGGAAAAGCAACATCAATATCTACGTTCAAGTTCGGCTTTGAACAACCCGACTGCTTTTTAGTCGAGGAATTTGAACCTTTCACTATACTTGCAAATTCATTTATTGATGTTTTTCACACCAACCGCCAGAACATGGCAAGGCTAGCTGTATGAAGCGAGATAGAGGGTACTTCTAAATCAGTGTATCAAGGGAGTTCAGAATCCAGAGCATCCCATATTTGCAGTTACTTGGACATTTGTGCTCTGGAGTTTCTTCTACAGGACTTCACTTCAACACTTCAGGAAAAACATTTCTTTGAAACGAGGTGTATGAAAGATACTACAGTTTTTAGTCCTAGTTTTTGTCAACTCATTTCATGCAATGAAGAAGTTTAATAAGTATTGAATCGTAAGCTTTCAGACTTCTCAACTGTAGTTGTCAGTAATGTACAAGGTGCACATAAATATACTGAGAACATAAGAGCTGCCCCTGGCAACCCATTGATTTGGGGGTATATATTAAAGTATTTCCATGTATACGTCGTTTTCAACCGGAAAGCAGGTGCTGCAGATGCTTTAGTCTTCATGTTGGGTGACAAATATCCTATAACTGGTCGTATTGAGTTTGTGTACAATAATTCATAAAATCGTGGTTTAAGTGAGCATAGTGGCGATCCTGCAGGATCTTACAAGGTGGCAAATTTTCTCCAGTATTTTCGGGTTATGCCCTTTCCATCTTGTATACTGAATTTTGGAAGCAGTCAACAATTATTTTGATTTCACGTTGTTTTAAAGGATTTTTAGAATTGAAGTGGCCGTCTAAACGATTTATAAGCTCCAAAAACAGGAAGAAAGAAGCTCATTAGATCGTACGACGCCAAGTATTTGGTACAAATTGGTTTGATGCTTGAAATCTGTTTATCTAAGTCACTTTCTTCCGCAGTTTAAAGAAACATTGCTTCTAGTGGATCAGCACCTTGCTGGAGCATGGACTATATTTGCACAGATGTGTGGATCCAGGGCTAGGAACACAGATTGATCCCTCTATATCGTACGAATGTTGTGACCGGTAAATGCTGAAAATAGACAGATAATAAGATTTGGACAATGGTATTGGCCTACGTCCTTGGTAAACACGGCACATTGAGTTAGAAAATTCTTTGATGTACGAACAACAGAGTTCTACTGCATAAATTTGCTTTTATGCAAAAATGTTAACTGTTTTGTTTCTTCACTTCCAGATTTAAAAATTCTTACTTGCCATAAAGCTTGCCTAGGACCATAAGCGTGGTCCACCATTATGTGAGCTTTTCCAAATTCACTTATTTATTTTTGCAACAGTAAATGGGTCACCAAAACGTGGATTTCATGTCTCATATCTCTTTATTGAGTACGTTTCCTGTTTGTCCATCTTTCCTGATCCATCTATATTATATTATAGCGTAAGCAAAAGTGTCATGGAAGACGAATGGCTGTACTCACGATCGTCGCTGATTTGTCTCTGGCCATCAACGTTAACATAAAGGAACCTCTAATCCTATACTAACAGGGCCAGTAAAACTGGACTATTAAAGGCTTTACATTTGTCAAATTCTGAGCCAATGTAAAGCTTTTTAGGGTACTAATATGTTTTTTATCCACAACTTCCAAGCAGTTAGGAAATTGCCACCCTTCCTAAATACGAGCTGCCATGCATTTCCAATCTTCTTTGACATTTGGGTACTTGAAGATATCGATCTGTTAGACACAAATTTAAATGATGCAAACAAATAGAGCAAACAGTGCTTTAGTTCAACAGTGTAAAAGAAATTGATACTGTAAGCGTTTCTTAATTAGCCAGCTGTATGACAGCAATGTTGCAGCCGGCTGGTCTTCACCAGACATCACCGATCTCATAACAGTCGTTCTTCTTGGCATTTTTGCCTAACACTAGTTTTACGTTTCTAAAAGTAATTAATTTGGTATTAAAAACTGGCGGACTACCATGTCTTTTACTTGTGCGGCCAGGTAATTACTTGATTTTGGAATGGGACTTCTCAGTTAATTGTTTAGTTTAGGAATTTTTCTCTTGCATTTTTTAGTTCTGGAGACTCCGGTTAGGTAACATGTTGGGATTTTTGGCTAGAAGATGTGTGACAATATTAAATCCATTATACATTAGGCAAAAGTAGTTCATCCAGTGTCGACAAACAAAGAAATTCTTTTATGAGCCAATGAAAGCATATATGTATATATGGGCAGTGGCTGGATCTAGTCTGGGTTAGACTTTAGAATGGAAAAGTATGGCGACTCCTTCCCGTCCTTTCCCATCCGCGAAACCGTCGAAGTATCAGGTGTGCATCCGACGTTTTACCTCAGTGAAGGTAAATTGAGTCTCTCGGGGTTTTGGGTTGAAATCCAGTTAGCGTTGGTGCAACGAATAAAGCACTAAAACTAACTAGTGAGATGGAAAACTGAAAGAATCTAAAGCCCCAACCATGAGTCTGGCACGGTCCGTCCAAAGGTGCTGCATTTTGCCATGTGTCCCTGATAGTATACCCAGAGGTGAACTCCGTAAAAAATATAGCATGACGTCTGTTGTTTACTTTCTCTGTGACAAAATTTTTTCCACTGATACTGCATTATCAATAGTTCCAAAATCTTAGCAGCCGACTGTACCTGTTTAGGTATCCTGTATCTCAGTCCGAACAACAGAAAAATGAACAAGAAATTTTATTGTGGGTCTTGGAACGTTCACAAACTCCAGGGCAACGATTTTGTGCCTGGATGCAAAACAGCTCTGTTTCACTTGAGCTCAAGATGTAGAATATTAACATCGCAACAGTCAGCGAGATACGTGTTGCCGGCATCTCTCAACTTAAGGAAGAAAAGAGCAGTTATGACTTTTTCTGGAGTGGCAAAGGGCCCAATGAACTGCAGCTCTCTGGTGTAGTATTTGCCATTAAGTCCGATTTTGCTTAGTCACTACGAAGCCGAAAGTTCTTTTACATCGCATCATGACGCTGACCCTGGAATTAGAGTACGACACTCACGCTACACCCGTTAGCTGCTATGCTCCGACAATGGAGAGACCTGAGTAAGAAAAGGATAACTCCTACCAGCACCTTCGGGATGTCACTTGTAGCATCAAAAAGAAGGATAAGCTTATCCTTACTGTATGGGTGATAATTTATCTCTCGTGTTGGTGCTAACTATAGATCTTGGGAAGGTACATTAGGTCACTACGGAGTTGGTGGCATGAATGAAAATGACCTTCGTCTGCTGTCAGTCTGCAGAGAGTTCCATCTATCATCAACACACTATTTCACTTCCGACTTAAATGCCACTTGCGACTGAGTGGCCACTTTCGTCGGCACAAAGGACCCAAAGCTTAAATATGATTGTCCGAACCTCAAACGTCGAAATCGACGAGGAGAGTCCATCATAGGTGTGTGTATGTGTTTGTAAATTAGAGCATACTTCTGCCAAAGGACGAATATATGGGTTATATTTATATTTAGATATTTCTTCAACATTTGTTCCAAATTCTGGCTAGTTGTGCCAGTCTTTACCTTTAAAACTACTCAAAAATTTTCGTTCGGTGGGCCATAGACTTTGCTCCAAATGAATCTGCTAGTGCTTTCGCCATAAACTTTATTTATTCGACCTGTAATTCTCTATGCATCTGTGGGTAACCAAGCAAAAATGAAAAATATTGCTTTTATTTCTTTCTAGTGAAAAAAACTGGCGTAAGCTGAGGACACGATATGTAAAGCTGTTATGATAGACAGGGAAATTCTTACAACCACCTAAGGAAGTGCCTAACCTTTGTTTTTAAACTTTGACCTTACTAAATCGA
>JANTCA010019395.1:0-11056 GCA_024741275.1 Chironex yamaguchii
GTCCACATGAATAACATTTAGAACCTTTCTTTGTTGCTGTTCGATTTGTATCAAGAATAATTCGATTTGCATCTGCAGCAGTTGCCTCTTTGGATTCGATATCCTTGGCCTGAAATGTACTTTGTTCATCACGTCTCTCTTCCAGCAACATTGCCTTGAAATCAAAACCAGGATCGCGTAGAGCCCTTTTTCGTATCTTTGATGAAGTCCCCCCAATAAAAATTTTTTCCTCAATTTCAAAATCTATGTCATGAAATTCGCAAGTTTGAGCTAAAGTTCTTAAACGCGTGTGAAACTGGTCTAAAGTTTCCTGAAGTTCTTGTGTAGCTTGACGAAAACGATAGACTTCATATCGCCTGTTTTTCTGGGGCTCGAAATAATCTTGAAGCTTGGCTGTTGCAAAATCGTAATCCACCTCGGTGCCCGTGTCAGAAAGTTTTTTAAAAATTTCCCGGACTCTTGGGCCGGCTTGATATAAAAGGAGAGCTCGCTTTCGTTTGGCATCCATTATTCCAGTAGCGAGTATAAACATTTCAAAGTCAGCCATCCAGGCTTTCCACCTCGTAGCAAGGCTTGCGCCGATTTCCGCATCGGGGTGAAACTCAGGCACAGGTTTTATCGAGAGAGATTGTGCCATAACTACTTGCACAGGTTGAACTACAGTTCCTGAGGCAGCGCCGTCGTCGTGAGACATCGTCTATGAATCAATTTGTATCCTCGTCGCCACTGTTATATTTCATTTATTTCTCCTACTTCAAAACTACAGTCTAGACACACTTTCTTCGCAACCTAACACAACCATATTAAATCAATTAACAACCATGACAACTTAGATATCAAAATAGAACAATGAATCTCACTTTACAGGGAGTCCATATCAAATTCTTACAGTCTCTCTATTACAACCTTATAATTAGAGGCCGTGAGATGCATGCCTTTAAGAGCTGCCCTTGCTTGTCCATCCATTACGCCTCGTAATTAAGAAAACTTGTCCACATCTGACAAAGTATCATTGGTGTCAATTGAGGATGAAAACCCATCCCAAAACTCCTGCCATTACTGTGGTTTTCCAGAAGAACATTTAACTTGTAGCTTTGGTAGCTTAGCCCCTACACTTTTTCTCTGCTCCTTCTTTACATTGCTTCTCATTTCCATAGCTATGAGCTCGTCAAGTTTAATTAGAACATTCGAATTTCTCCTTTAAATTCCTCGGCCTCTTCAATTTCCTTTTCAGTGTCAATAGTTTCAATATCAGCTGCGATATCCAAAATTTCTTGATCCATTTAGTTCATTTTTCTAACTTTTCCTATAACTGCATCTGTAAATGCTGCACAATATGTTTATCTTCGTCCTGATATGAATTTAATTTCTCCTGTGCTGTCCCGATACTTTCGATGTGTAGGCCTTATGCCCAGCTCGGACTCGAACTCTTTTCTGTAACTATCCCTAATTATCCAAACCAACAATCCGGCTCGGTGGCCCACGTTTCCTATAACTTATGTGCTGATTGTTAGTTAGGATCTTTCCGACAAAAATAACAACTTTTCACTTATATGAGGACTGTTTTTGCTTCCAATCATCCAATTCTTACAAAAAAACCAACTTGCTGTACAAATTTTATTATCTTTTATACAATTATAATTATGCTAGATTTCACGTCTCAAGATGCTTTTTTTGCTAAACAAGTTAAATTCCTTACCCACACACTAAATTCTGTATCATTTATTCTGACGAAATCAAATATTACAAACCTAAAATGCCTCTTTTTATTGTGTCATAGATTCCATATATGATTACTACATTTACTCTATCATGTTACAACATACATAATGCTACTCTGCCTACATAAATTCCAAAAAGTCTTGATCATGGTCACATCATCAACGGGATTCCTATACAGAGAGAAAGCTTCTGATAGAAGCTAGGGTAATTTCGATGATAACAAGGTCATGCTTTTTAATATAAGCTAAGAAAAGTAAAAATGGTTGCGGCAACTAATGGTTCACCTTTTTCACAATGCCAAAATTTGATAGTATCAACTTCGCATTATGCACATTGTCAATCTACGTTGTCAGTAGCCACTTGGTCAAGTTCAAACAAAACTCAAGCCCCTTTCCCTCCTCCCATCTTACCATTTACGTCATTCTGTCGCCTGAGGCAAACTCTATTTACATTCCTTACCTTTCCCTTCTTTAAGGTTTCAATTACAGTAGAATACTTAATTCAGACGGACTGATATTTTCGAAATCACATTTAAGCTTTAGAGATTAAGAGATCGCAATTTTTCAACTGTTTTCTATCATACTACAACGAGTTTTGATTTAGATCATGGGTATGGGCCTCGTTAACTTTCATAAACGTTAGCTCCAATTTTTTTCTTCGGCTAATCCGTTAGCTAGTCATTTGTAAAGCAGAATAACATAATATATTCTTTATATTGATATTACAGTATTTTTGCACATACACCATCATCTATTTTAGAAACGACTTAAATAGTTTGTAAACATGACGATCGCATAAAACTGAACGTGAGTTAGTAGACAAAATGTTTGTTTCTCAAGCGCCGGTAAACAATATGGACTCATCAGAAGATTTTGGAGCTACTTTTCACTTCTGTTTGAATATTGTCATAGTTAATTACAATCCGTTCACTGATATATTTCTTTGCTTGATTTGGTGTCCATTGTTTACTTATCCTCACATTTAACTGGCAATGAACATCTGTGTCGCTGTTTATTTCCATGAAAATACTGGCTGCCGATGACAGAATTTGATTCTCAAACGTTTTCTTGATGTTGTCGTAATTAAAATTTTGTTGTCTTTTGCTTTTCTTTGAAAACAATAAGATTTCGCGAAAGATGGCTAGTAATGTGAAAAATGTTGACATATCAAGTTTGTGTAGACTTCTACTTCGGTCGTTTTAGAGCTAAAACAATAAAGTTAATGTATATTGGTATGACCTTATGAGGGATCTCTTTTACCGTTAGCCAACCCCACCCCTCAAAGGAAATTGTCGTCCGCGCTCAATGGCAGTAAAATTTGTTAGTAAGTGACTGTTATGGTAAGCTGTTTTCCTTTGCCGTATTAAAACGTGGCAACTTTACAGCTCTTCTGGAGAGGAAATGAAGTCCATCCGCTAAATTTCAACAAGCAAGGTTTTGTGAAACTGATCAACTGTATTTCCATACCTAAGACGCGTAAATATGATAATTTCCTTCTATCAGCTCATCATTTGGACAACAGCCAGGAACAATGACAAGCAAGACCTCTCCTTAGTCTAGGTTACAAAAATTTACCCTGAAAAAAATTTCTCTTATGATGTACTGGTGCATTGTAAAAGAAACTTGTCAATAGCACATCTTTGAGGTGTAAGTAGAGCCATCATGAACATGAAACGTAAGGAAAACCAAAATTGATCAAGAAAACATTATTATAATGATAATGGAAAGGACAAGTAATATCATCTTCAATTCACCTAAATAGATACGTAATTACATTTAGTGTACCGTAATGCAAATTTTGCCTTATCTGAGTATGCCTACCATTAACGAACAATCAGAACCTGTGCAAAATGATCTTGACTTTATACTCACCAAATCAAAACAATATTGTTTTCCAACAACGAGCGTCTTCAGCGTTCATTACTATCCTTTTATAAGAATCTTTTGAACAGTTTCTGCTCACTTAAAGGGACACGCACCGTACGAATTTAGATCTCCAAATTGCAGGAATTGAGCTAAGGTGAGTCGGCAGCTGACAAATCTTGAGTTTGTCAAGCGAAATTCTTCCAGAACTGAGACGTGTTTAAATGTACTAGTTTTTCAAGAATGTTTCTACGACACGATACTTTACATATTGCGTTGCAGCTAGACAATATGACGCCGCGAACAACTATCTACCACAAGCAATATAAACTCGTGCCATATCACATCCCTTTTAAAACTCAAAAGAGATCCGCTTGTGAATACTTAACCTACAAGGTCTTACTCGTACAATCTTACTGACAATGAATAAATTGTCGGCACTCAATGTTTTTAAAGCATTATAGAAATTATAGATTATCTCAAAGAAAACCTTTAAGAATCAAGTAAACGCAGTGTGTTAGAGTATACTTATGCTCACCTCGTAGTCGCAAGTTATGGTGACGGTTATGATTAGTGATAGTGATAAAAGTCAATTATTTGCGTACATTGTGTGAAATATTCGATTTAAACTAATCATTTCCATCTTTCAGTTATATTATGATTACGAGATTAGTATGAGAACGAGGCTGTAACTAAACTATATGTGAAGTGTGTTATTTGATCAAAGAAATTCGTGCTGCACGTGTTCGCAACACGTGGTGCGTAAAAGATGTTCTTTGTTTAATTCTTAGTAACAAGAAGAGCAGGATTTCTGCAGTCTTTGTTGGAAGCGCAACTTGTTATCTACTCGTCCGACTAAAGTTAACTAATAGTTTTAGGATGTGACTAAAACCAACAAATAAAGATACGGTCAAAATTTAAAAACATACAGCGAAGTAACTGACCTTTTCGTACTTGAGACTCAGCATAATTGTAATAATTGACTGACAGACTCAATAAAAGGTTTCCTAATACACTGATGATATGGTGGTTACATAATTATTTACTTTATTTGATCGTAATGTTAAAATACAAATTCGCAAGTAGTTACCTTTTCTGCTGTTCTAAGTCTAAGTTGCTAGTTTTTCTTGTTAGCACACTTATTGTGGCTCGTGAGAACACCGCGAAATGAAAAGAATATCTACAATATACTGCACTTTCTTGTCAACGCTGTTACCTGTTGAGGCATTTTAAATAAGTATTAATGAAAAGTGTGATCATTAGACTTCAACCGTGATATGTAAAAATAGAGGAAGTGTCACAGAATCCAGTACTTATTTTAAGAGTGCGCTATACCTATCGGAATGCAAAAAGACAAATGTACTTTACTATAATCTTCTACGTCTAATGACACAGATGTAATTATCTTAGCAACTTATCAGAGTGCACGTTATACACGTATTTATCATCTTTATCATCTTTGAGCCTCGTGTCTAGGCCACGGCACGTCATTTCATTAATGTTCAGTATTCTTTCCAACGGATAATTGTACTAAACATTTGACTCCTAATCGTCTGCTCCTTATGGCCTTCTGTATTCCCTTAACTCTGTATTCCCTGAGCTGGATCCTCTAACTTTCCGTACTCCTCGCTTCCTCTGTTTTCACACCGTATTCGTTAAACTTCTGTGCCCTATGACTTTCTGTATCGTCTATCTGTATATCTGACTTCTTTGTCATCTGACCATGTGTATCCTATTACCTTACAATTTGTAAACTTGTCATTCACTGCAGTTGTACCTTTTGTCCCTCTTAATGGTGAAATCCTGGCTGATCCCTACTTTTACCTTCTTTGTCTAAGTATAATGGTGTACACTTTGAGCAGCGACCAGAAAAGTTTGGAAACAGGCAGAGCAATAGTTGAAGATGGCAAGAAGACAACAACTGGCTTTCAAAATGAAATTATCAGCATGTTGGCCTAAATAGTAAAGAAGAGAAACTTGAAGCATGTAAAAGATTCTAAAAATGGTCGTAACGGTTAAAGTGAGAGACAAGCTCTATAGCTGAAATTCGGTCTCTGTCCGTTGTTGCCAGATTAGTTGAAAAATGCCTGTTGAGGCCTATATATGTGGACACGATATCCATCACCTGACCACGTTATACCCCAGCAATTGAAAATGATAGAGTATGCACACAGAAATACTAAATGCAAAGGGACCTAAAGTGTTTTTAGCAGTCTACTCTTGGTATTATTAATGAATATAAAGTCGAAGGTACTGAAACGGCTTTTTATTCGTGGACATTGGGCGAGGGCTATGAAAAAGGAATAACATGTCAAATTTTAAAGATCGCTTGAACGGGATCAAAAGTCGAGCAGAAACAAGTATTCAACAATCCTTTCCATCAATGCAATTTTACATGATTTCAATTACTCTCGGTGTGTACTGAGCGTGCGCAGCCCAAGAAGTGTTACATTAGATAAGGCAGATCGTAATCATGTTTTACTAGTATTATGGTAGCATTGAAAAAACACGTAGTTCATTTTATACAAAAGCATAAAAATTAGTATTTGGCATCAACTCAGCAAGTTGCTAACTATTTCAGTCGTTAAATTGTTTTATAACCATACCAGCTAAATGAGTCCAACTCAAGGTCACCAAACAATACTTTTGGTGACTTGCTGACATCTACTCTAGGTAAGCATAATAAATTCCATGTGCAGGAATTCCAACTTTAGAACGTACGTAATAGATTGCTTACTGATTACTGGGTTTCCAAGGCCACTTCATATTGCTAAAATGATGAAAATAGTTTACTCCTCTCTAAATAAGATAATGTTATATCTGCAATACTACCTATCTGTTTTATACAACTATTATATGCGATGAACATATCGCCTATAAGTACCTTCATTTCTTATCTATAGCGAGGAAAATAACACAAACTTAAGGTCGCTGTAAGTTATTTTAAATAGTGAAAATGAGAATTAAATCATTCAGTGCATGTCCACGCATTACGCAGTAACGTAACGAAATATTGCTTCAAGGATGCACCTGATACCTTTTGTAAATGTTTAAATTGTAGCAGAACAATTCCTGGTAAATATCAGTACCACAATTATCTAACATATATGTTGATGAATATTTATTGCTGAGAAAACATAGATGATTTTCTGCATACTGCCACAAAACATTCGGAAACCAAAAAGGAGAAGGACAAAAAAATTAAAATAATTATTTTTCGAAATACGCAGTTACACGTTAAAGAGAATGCGCCATTGACAAATTGAAATTTAAATCAAATGATTCAGTGTTGTTGTATAAGCAGATAGCAAATAAATTATAAGGTATATACTTCATACGAGATAAACGATGCACCTGCAATTTCACGAACTAGAAGATCTTAATCGTGGAACAATTTGGAGCTGATATTGATTTTCCGTTTGTTGTCGATATTATTAACCTTCCTATCATGTCATGTACTCCTTTAAGTCAACGTCAATTATCTTTCACGGAAATATATGTTTTTCAAATCTAAAATTGTCTTACTTTCTCGATTTTCTAATGTCTTAGACACCTTAATGATGCCAGGCTGAGTTGAATTAAGCTCACTGTTGGGGCCAGGTCCTAGCTGGCTGGCCTAGATGTCTGGCCTACCCACACAATTTGTATTTTAAATATAGTTTTACAACATGTAAATTTTATCACATCTTTGTCATAACATACTCAGATCATTCCTTCGTCAAGTGACGTCCAGCTTGCGATCCAAAAGCCCCCCCCCCCACACACACACACACACACAAAAATGCATGGGACTAAATGTTCGATTTCATTGCTTTATGTTCCCCTGCAACGTTTTGGCATTTTGATATTTTTATAAATTTGATACAACATTTGGCGTAATTCATCAAATAGAAAACTTTCATCTTCCTGTATTTTCATTTTTCTGATCTGCGAGATTCTTTGTCGACAAATTTTGCTGCCTGTTCGGGCAATACCTTGGCCATGCCCTTACGATCGCAGCATGAACATACCGCATTTTAACACATTGATATAAGTGTTTTGAAGATAATTACAAATGACCCTCTGGTAACTGGACTTGTGTCAATAATTCTTCGTCCGAAAGTTTTCGTCCGAAATCAGCAAAGTGACCCAAAGGATATTTACGCCGGAATTGTTTAGACAGGGAATTTGGCGGATGACGTAAATGTTTTGATACGAAGCGGGCCATTTCGTAAATTATTGAATATATAAACGTGGTAACTTGTAAAAGTTGCAGCAAACAGGTTGTAGATAACAGCCATTTATTCTGGTATGTAGACCCTTCAAGGCCTTCGTCACACGATGTAAAGAGTGTTTATCAAATTCGCGAAAAATTTAGTCAACAAATACGGAATCAACAAGTCAAGACAGCAGCTGAACAAGAGAATAAAGGAATCCAGCAGTAAATGGAGCAATTTAAGTAACAAATACTACATTTCATTAACCTGAAACGGGGCACGTTTGATTTTCTAGGTATGTAGGGGGTGTCTGTTTTAAGGGGAGTTTCTTGGGTGGTTAAGGAAAGCCGGTAACCAAACGTTTTGATCGTATAAGAGATGCTTGGGTAGGTACTTAAAGTAGATACTTTATTAAAGTACGAATAGGTGTGATGAAACAATAAACCAGGGCAACGAAGAGGTAATGTCTATATCTTTCTAGGAATCATGGTATTTGTAGTATATGGCAAGGTGATTGCTAATAGTGGAGTGAATTTGATGGAACTTATTTGTGGTTTGGTTCTGATAAACGCGTCTTTTATAGGGGCGCTTATTAAAAGGACGCTTTTGAGGGGGTATTGATTTCATTTTACATACAACCCTCAAGTCGGTAAGAAATATATCGTGTTTTTGTCGTAAGCTATTGGTTGGTGCTTTCTATGAAACAGTATCGGTGTCTTTGTGTATGTCGTAGGAAGCAAAGAGCCAAACATCGTCGTTGGTTGGGAATCCAGAAGTGCGTCAAAGGATGGAAAATGAGCAGAGGGAAAAAGTGGAAAAAGAGAATTTGGCAAATTTAGCAGAAGAGATGGATCGGATTAAAGTAGAAACGGAGCAAGAAAAAGCAGAAATTAAGGTTAGTTGTCAAATGAAGAAGAATTTGTTTTCATTTTCTTTTTAGCGTTGTACTTGAATACTGTCCTGTTTGCGTGATTCTGAAGAAAAGAGTGAGAACAAAGTTATCATCATCAACAGACTGAAGACCAGGGTAGAGACTGGATTATACTTGTCCATTTGGGGTAATAAATTGTGCGCACTGAATGTATTTTGGTTCTTTGGTTGTACATTTTGGGTTTTTTATGAGGCGGGGAGGGGGGGGGTGTTTATTATTTTTAGTTTTGCGGGTTTTGTCCTTTTGTTGTTTTTAGTTGTTTATTTTGTTGTTCTTAGTTGTTTTTTTGTTTTTTTTGTTATTTATTACCTCCGCGAAGGAGGTATTGTTTTTGGCAGCGTTTGTTTGTCTGTCTGTACAAAAAGTACTGGACGTATCCTCATGAAAAATGTCAGATGATCAATCTTGATCCAAGTGAGATCCTATTAAATTATGGTATCGATCCAGATCACTGTCGTAATACAAAAAACCTCCTAAAACATAACATGACAGAATATAGCAATATATGATGTAGAGCCATTTTGTTTTTGTATGTGATCTTGACTTTTCTGTGACGCTTTCAGCCTTGGCAGTCGTTCAGCAGTCTCTGACTGTCTTGTTTTGTTTTCTTTTTCCCTGTTGGTCTTTTTTGTTGTTCTTTTCTTTTTTCTGTTGGTCTTTTTTGTTGTTCTTTTCTTTTTTCTGTTGTTTCTTTTTTGTTGTTCTTTTCTTTTTTCTGTTGTTCTTTTCTTTTTTCTGTTGGTCTTTTTTGTTGTTCTTTTCTTTTTCTGTTGGTCTTTTTCGTTGTTCTTTTCTTTTTTCTGTTGTTTCTTTTTTGTTTTTTGGTTTTTTTTGTTCTTTGTTGTTGTTGTTGTTGTGCATCAATATCATGATGCACGTCATCCTCAACCAGCAGTAACTCCGAGACAGCAGCGAGGTCGTCTGGGTAATTTCCCATGAGCCTGGTTGGCGTTCGACAGGCCAACTCACCTGTCCTGCGTTACTCTAGAACATGCCAAGTGTCGCTATTACTAAATCAAAAATAATTATTATTAAAGGAATTGTCAAAGTGAATCAGTTTAAAGGTTATGGGGAGAGAGTTCACTCATTAAACGTCGAACCTCTTGCTTACAAGTTGTATGATTTCTCGGCTGCACCCTTAATCCTAGACTTCGTACTGATGTGGTTCCCACATAATGATTTTGGGCACCCTCTTGGTTTCTGGCATAATAATTTTTTGGTTGCTCATATTGTATTGGCTTACCTGATTCTGAGTATTATGCCTCGTGCATGAGTATAATTCAGTAATGACGTTGGTTTATTATGTATAAATGTTTAAATTCTCTTTAAATGACCTTGTTGTCGAGGTGATTCTTGGTTGCTCTCTTTTGTATTGCACCCATGCCATTGTTTTTGCCGTGCAGCTCAAGCGTGCAGAAGGTGTCCAATACAGTGGTGATGAAGCACTTCAATTGGAAATGGAAGTGTTGGATCTCAAATCAGAGAAAGCTGTCATGGCCTTCAAGGTTAGCAGGGGAAAAATCTGTTTTCAGCTGTTGTCTTGTGACTGACGTTAATGGTTAACGCGAATTTGATGTGATAAAAGGTTCAATCAGAGCTTTGAAGCCAGGGGATGGGTCACGTCTCGGTTCATTGTTTAGAATATTTTTGTCTAGTAAAATTACTCTCTGCCAAGTGTTGCTGTAATATGCCAAATGTTGGGTAAAGACAAATCATTATATTTCACTGGCTGGAGTAGGACTCTAACCAAAGACATCGTCCTTAGGCTAGGGTCCAATCTGTATGTGTATGCTCGTATCTTTGCGGAGGGAAAGCTGAGGGTAGTTCCTGTGGGGGTATAACTTTAATGAGAGACAACCCCAAAATGTATTTATTTAGGAGCAATTTGTATCTGCTTACTGGGATACATTGCCTATTTATACCAATGACGTCAAGATGAGTCAGCTGTTTGATAAGCAGGAGGTTCTGGGTTCGAATCCCAGTCTAATGACTAGGTTTGTTTCAGTAGGCTCTTTTGCCTTGTTTAAGAGGTATTCATCATACCTTAAACGTGACACACGTTGCTGCCTGAGGCATCAGTATTAGTCATTCTGTTGAAATATCAGGATGTTTTGTGCGGTGTACAATTCTGTCGCTAGTTGAAAGTTTTTTTGTAAATACTAAAATGAAATACTACCGTGGCCATTTCATAGTTACACCGATGAAATTGTAATTCGAGGCTTGTCTATTTAGAAAGACTCAAAAACAGTAGAATAAGAAGTCTTTAATGGGATGATTCAAGCAGAAGTATGTTTAACAAAATAATGGTGACTGGTTGGCTGTTAAGAAGCCTTTTCATTCTCCTT
>JANTCA010019395.1:11156-24321 GCA_024741275.1 Chironex yamaguchii
TTGCTGTTTGATTCTTTTCTTCTCCTTTTGCTGTTTGATTCTTTTCTTCTCCTTTTGCTGTTTGATTCTTTTCTTCTCCTTTTGCTGTTTGATTCTTTTCTTCTTCTTTTGCTGTTTGATTCTTTTCTTCTCCTTTTGCTGTTTGATTCTTTTCTTTTTAGCCCAAGTACTAGTTATTTTGCCTATTATCTAGATCAAATCGCTTGAAGGTGAAAAGAAACAATTAAAAAAAGATATAGAAGAAGCATACAGAAGACACAAGGATGAAACAGAACTACAACAACTCCAGTATTTTCAGGTGCCTCTCTTTTTTCTCTATGATTTAGCATTCGCTACCTTCCGTTTGTTTTTTTCTGTTGCTTTTTGCTTTTATTCATTTATGGTTTTGCTCTTGTTTATTACTTTTATATTTGTATTACCTATGTTTTTATCTCGTATCTCTTAATGTTTTTTCTCCTCTTTTTGTTTTTCTTTCTCTTTTTAGTTTTATTTTTCTTGTTTTTTTTCTTTCTTATTCTCTCTTTGCATACCTTTCCCCGGTTTTTTTGCTCACCACGTTTTCCTTCTTTGCTTTCTTATTTCTTTTATTGCTTACCATCTGTAATTTGCACGTTTTTTTCTTTTGCTTTTGCTTACATTTTCTCTTTTTTTGTTTTTCTTTCTCATTTTTGTTTTTATTCTTTCTTGGGTTTTTTCTTTCTTATCCTCGCTTTGCATACCTTTTCCCTTTTTTTGCTCGCCACGTTTTCCTTCTTTGCTTGCCTATTTCTTTTATTGCTTATCATCTGTAATTTGCTTATTTTGTGTTCTTCTTTTGCTTACATTTTCTCCTTATTTGCTTATCTTTCTCTTAAAGTTGTGTTGTTCTAATTGAGAGTCCTATTAACCGAAGGTTTTCGATTGTACGTCGTTTTGTTAAATAAGGAGTCGCATAACTCGCACATTTTTGGCTGCAAAGTCTCCGTCGTGGAGCAAAATCTAGATTCTGATAAGTGTTGTTGATACAGTATGTACATTGAAGTCTTCAAATTAGCACTCATCTGTTTTAACTATGGCTGCCTTGTAATCCATGCAAACCATTTTAATTGTAGACTACTATGCACATGTGTGCTTGAGAATTAAGATACTGAGAAAAATCCGTAAATTTTGCTGCTAATAACATTGTAAAAGTTTATTGTTGAAAGTATTTCAAAGTTTAATGTTTAAAGACCTAAGGAGAAGTATCCTATATGATAATAAATATCTCTTTTAATTTGCTGCATTGAGAAATAGAATATACATTTTTAGTGCGTAGTCAGACAGATCAATGAACCTATTCTCTTTATCCGGACCTGGACGTCTTAGCACAAGTGCATGGTTAGCATATGAATTTGTTAAAGGTGTTCCATCATCTCAAGTATAGTTGGAGTTGGTTCTGTTTTCTAGTTGTATAGTGTGGATAAACCGCAGGTGTATAATGAATAAGACGACGATCCTGCAAGCCAGCGGCTGCGATTCCGAACCCGCGTCACCATAAACAAAATACCAATGGTGAGAGAAGGTAACGGGACCCCATTCTCGTGAAGTGCTCACTTCCTAGTACAATAATTATGCGAAACCTCCCTGACGTATAATTATGCAAAGTCTCCTTGACGTGACCGTATAAACAATAACGGAAAACAGAGATGTTGTCAGGGTATATGTAATAGATGTTTAGACAGAGGTATATAAAGTCATATGAACGTAATTAAACAGGCATTTTAACTGCTGAAGAATCGATAATCAATTTATTGGTTACCAGTAGAAATTGGCTGGCTATAGTCTCTTTGTTCGTTTTAGACATTTCGAAATTATCGTGAAGTATTTGAAGAGCAAAAGGCTGCGCTTGAGCAACGCTATCGTGGTTTACTTGAAGATGCTATTCAAGACGCCATTTTTTTATCGGCAAGAAATCAAGAATTGATGGAAGAGAATGGAATCCTAAAGCAAGGTTTGTTTACTGATTTTAGAACATAACAGGCAAACGTATTCTCCATCGCTGTTGTTATGGTGGTTATCATCATTACCGTAAGTTATGTTATAATCATAACCATTATTATTATAAATCATCATTACTACCTTCTTCGTCGAAACCGTCTTAATCGCCGTTATTCTTGTCATGATCCTCGCTGCCGTCATCATCGTTATAATCATCGTTGTTATCATGATCATCATGATCATTATCATCCATCATCATCATCCCTGATTATCATCCATCATCATCATCATCCCTGATTATCATCCATCATCATCATCATCCATGATTATCATCCATCATCATCATCCATCTTTATCATCCATCATCATCATCATTTCATCGTAATCATGCTGTTTGCTTTGATTATTATTGTTTTCGATTTGATAAGAATCACTTTTTATTTCAATTTTTGTTTTCTTCTTAAGGGTGTTGTTGATAAGTGTTTTACATTATTAAAATCTAATTACGGTTATTTTCTATTTGATGTAGGTCATCTTTTAACATTTCTCCTTTTTATTTCAGAAAATGCGGAACTTAGAGACAAGGTGACTATCATTAGTGGACGCCCTACATCTCCTCTGACGGAGTAAACATCATTTCATATACACACCATTTGAACTCCCATCTCAGGCTACTAGAAAGCACAGGACACCGTTATCTTGCATGCACCTACGACCATGCCCACTGATAGATAAGTGGATTCGAGGACGGAGAATATCGATGGTCCATACTGTATAGTACATAATAAATGGCAAAGCAATGGTTTGCGTAAAGTCTTGCGGCATGATTTAGTAACCACAAGAAGCAATCCTTGAGTCGTCAACCTGGCACACACCTATTTTTGTCAACAAGAGCAGAATTTTTACGATTTTACTCAGTTGCTTTTATTTTTCCCCACTGCACCCCTGTTGGCATGTGCCAATTCTACCGGTCACCTTCGCCTGTAGTTTGTTTTTATTTGCTTTTACTCTAAGACGTAGGCATAAAATAAAGTGCCAAACTGGGAGTGTCCCGGTTTTTATAATTTCGATATTTCGTTTGTATATCTAAATAACTCCGACTGTGCATATGTCATCGAGGAAAGACTTGAGCCAAGGTATAGACACGGCCCATTTTAGCTTGTTTGCTTAATCTCTTCGATATGCTCCAAACGTTGTTCTTTTTTCCAGAGAGGTAACGTCATGCCATCAGTAATTGTCTCTGATCGCTGGTTTAAAAGACCCATCGAATATATGGCAATGTTGGTTTTTAAAATAGCATAGCACCTTTCACTATGTCAAATTGTGGTGATCTATAAATTCCCCTCTTGTGAGCAATGTCTAAGAAATGCCTTAAAAACAGACTTCCTTAGGTCAGAACCCACAACTGCTTCGTGGGTCGATGTTGAAGCCGCGGTGCTGAAGAAATGTTGTTTTTCAAGGTAGAATTTTATGATGTCATAATTTATGATTACATCACGGTGAGCATGTTACGTCATTCTTATTATTCTTTTAAGTTATGTCAAAGTTACTTAGACAATGGCCGTGGTAAATTGTAACTGTACAGGCCTGCAGGTACGTTCCTGTACGAATGAAAATAACGGTTTGGCATCACTTTTTTTGCTGCAAAGTATACAAATGCCAGTAGCGAAGTGTTACCAATCTTTACGGTATTTTCTCTTGTATTTAGATTATGTGATATCATCTTAAGCTATATCTTGTTGGCTGGCCCAACTATTGATTGTGTCGTGTGGTATTAAGAATTATTTGCATTTCTTGTGGCATTGTTATAGAAGTACAGTTATTTATCAGCCCCAATGAATGCTGCAATGCATATGTTAATACCTCTCTGAATTCTTTTAAAGAGATACTTTATTTCTTCAAAAATAGTTTGACTTCATTCAACTGAATCATTCTAGTAAAGACCACGAACCTAGGCCGACCTGAAAGATAGGCCTAATCAAAAATAGGCCGAGATATTGTAGTTAACACCACCTACATAGGCCAACTTGAACAATAGGTCGAAATAAAACTAGGCCGCTATATTTTCGTAAACACCACGAACCTAGGCCGACCTGAAAAATAAGCCTCATCGAAAATAGGCCAAGATATTGTAGTTAACGCCACCAACATAGGTCAACTGCAGAACTCAGCTGATTCAAAAAGAGGCCGAAAATTTCATTCCAAAAATTGCAGGTTATTTTCCTGGAAATCCACTACGTTAACAAAGGCAGTGTGTCAAGCCCAATGTTCGTTATAGCGAATTCAGCCCAGGAATGGCACTATCAGTAATTTGTTCACCCGACCTTTTAGTGTTGTCTCAAAAACGTATTTAAGTATTTTCTCATTTTAAACAGATAAGCGCTTTTAGTAGCAAACTATCACAAAATAACCTTCCGACTTAGGACATAAACTAAACTAGGATGTGTAAACTTTTGATTCCTGAAGGGAACCGGAAGCTTAAATGGGAGTGGAACGGATGATACGAAACTAGTGAGATGCGTTGAGAATGTGGCAAGATCTTGCGCTTATTATCCTTCGGTCACTTCTATTTCACATTATACCCATTGATAGGCACTAGTAAATGAGCCAGATTTTAAGGGCGGAAAAATTGGATGGTACCCAACTGAATCGGCTTCCGATTCTAACACTCGTGCCTGATTAATCACTTCCAATGGCTTGCAACTGGCACGCTATAAGTATACACCGGTAATGCTAATACAACGATGACGCAAGATAACGACTGAACTTGTACCGTACTTTGATTAGGCTAACAGATCACGATACCTGGCCATTGGAAAACAGGACCGTAGTCGACAAAAATTAAGTTCATCGGTCACACCTTCATTTAGTAACATTTTATCCAAAAACACTATTGCAAAACAGGACTTAAAACCAGCTAACGGACAAGAAACGCTGGCACGCGGTCGGTACTTAATTCCATGTTACAAAGTTTGATATTTATCGGTGCCAGTAGTTAACACAGAGTTTTTGAAAATGTTCACTTTGCTTTGGGGCAATTACTTCCTGCAACTACGGCCCTGGGATAAACATGTTCAGAGTAAACATTTCAAATTTCCTCACCCACAACGTAGTGAAGTTATTTAACTAACGCCGGCGAATAGTGACGTAGCTTTAGACCTATCCATCGTTCGCTCATATTTATTAACTTACCTCTTCCACTATCTGTTTTTGCTATGAAAGATACCGACATATTACATTGTTAGAGTATCATGATGCAAACATGTTTTTATGATGCAGTGATTTCTAAAGTTGGTTGCATGGACAACTCTTCCTTTTAAAGTTTAAAAAATAAAGCAGATGGATTAGGACGACGTAGATTCTCTCTTGAGTTTGCTATTTTAAAGCAAAGTTCTTGGAAATATGTCTATAAGTTGATGGAGTTTAAGATTGCAAATCTGTTCCTTTGCGAATGGAGATTGTATCCTGTAGCATGGAAGGAGAGTATTGTATCTTCTCTTAATTTCCTTGTTTTTATTTGTCATTTGTATTTGTCATTCTTATCATAAACTATATTTTTGTAAATATTTGTCTTACTGATAACAAAATAATTTTAGCTTTACACTATGTATAAATACCGCTTCTGGTTTTGGAATTTTATTAATCCTTTTCTGTGTCGCATTACTACGACCTGACGGATCATAAATTTGCCGACAAACCAGTGTTTCCAGGGTCTTTTTTTTCGATTTTCGTACAGACCTTTTCGGTGTTTCGTCACATGGCCCGTTGTCAATGGCAACGATCCGAGGAAGGGGCAAACAGTGAGGTCCGTCAACAGCGTTTCTTATGGAGCATGGTCTTGTTTTGGTATTATATTAGTGTTTTTAAGGTGTTGTAGAATGTCATCTAAATACATTAATAAATGGGGAGAAGCACAGGGATGATATTTAGAGAAACTTTAGAAAATTACTGTCTTCTAAAGTACACTTGCCATCTCTGGCATTAAGGTCGGTGTGTGTTCACAACACAAAAGGCTAACCTCTACAGTGTTAAGTCTTTGATGTAAAGTTACTAGCATACTGCCCTAGACACTTGAGCTTGGCCATAAGGTATTCTTTTTCTTTCTTCAAGTAGTCAATCTTCATGACTGTCCACTTCAGCTTCAAGTTCAATGATACTGTAGACTACAGAAGTGAAGAATCTTCATTAGGGGAAGCGTCTTGTGTATAAATAGTAGTCTGTAAGTGTAGGGATCACGTATTGTTGAATAGATTTGAATCGCCGTGTGAATTTTTAGGCTATCTAGCTTCTTGCAGTTGTTAGAGGCCCTATCTGTATCCAAAACCGTACCAAATGTCAAACGCAAATGGATTTTATGAAGAAGCGTAGAGCCTTCCCCATCAATCCGTGATTGGTGTATCCATTGGCTATACAGCTTTTTGACATTTTCAAAGCAAAATAACTTAAAAGCTAACCAGAAACTAACCTTTTAATGTCGCGATCGGCTTTGTTGGCCCCTTCAACTTGTTGCTATGAGCGGTTGTTAAGGAGAGCCGAAAAGGTCTATTATTTTAGTTAAATGAACCGGCCATCAGTTTATTTTGATCTTCAATATAATTGCTTTCTAATTACTCAAGGTTTAGCATTTTGTAAGTTCACACTAAAATCGCAGCATGCACAGATATGGTATTTCCTTGACACTTTTTGACACTTTCTGCATCGGGAATGCGCCATCAACAGCAGTGTTTCCAACGCAGCAATAAGTTATAGAATGCTCGTTTTGTATGCTAGAAGTCGTGGACTGCAACCGCTGATTAGAGCATATCGAACCTGTTAAATTGTACGTTTTTATTCCGTTGCTAGCGTTCGTCCAGTCGTTTTTACCTTGCGTAGTCATAAGCTCGCCAATGGATTGTTTTAGTTTCAAATAAGTGCGGTGCAGTTGATTCTTAAGTCAAGTTTTTCATCAGGTAATGAGCGGCGTTGAAGGCAACAAACGCTTGGATGATGTGAACGAGATACCTATGATCCTCTTCTTGAAGAGGAGGCAAAGGTACCGTAATTTATGACTGACCGAGAATGCTTGTTGTCAAACGCGGTAGTATTATTTCACACAATGTCACCGCTACTTTGTATGTGCGATGAAATTGTTAGATGTTTGGAGTTTTGTCTGGGAGAAGTTAGGAACTCGAATAGTGAAAACGAGGGAAGAAGGGTTCTTTATCATATGAATTGATCATTTGTAAGTTTCACGCACACTGCAAGAAATAGGGTTTAGTCCACCTAATCTCCGTATGATTTTAATTGTTTAATTTTTGATTTTGGAAACGAGAACACCCAGAGCCATTGTGACATTTGTTTGTTAGATGATATATTTCACACAAGTAGTCGAAATACAATTGGTCAAATTATATTTCAGGCACGAAAAGAAATAAGGACAATTTTCGCCTAAGGTCAATCAATTACTTATGATTATTAAGTCTTGCAAAAACATTTTATTTGTCACTTGAATGCAATCAATGATAATTTGAGAAAAAAGATAGGAAAAACATTAACTTTTAAATGCTCTCGTGTTTGGAATAAGGGCATGATAAGTGTTTATAGGTGTAGCTTAATCAAAGCTAGTTAATGAATAGGACGTTTAGTTTGTATTAACATTTGACATATGAAAAATCAGTTAAGTAAGTCGTGCGTTCTGCAAGTCAGTGCTGTGTTAGGTAATAGTTGATTACGACTGAAAATTATCGGAAATCAGTCATTAATATTGACTGTTCGGACCACATAGGTAGGCATTCAAATGACAGAGTTGAGGAAATTACTTCATGTGGTCTGGAGCCCCTCGTTGACTTTGTTGATACACCACTGATCCAGGACAGAGAGCTGCTCACGATTTCCTAATGGTTACCCCTTCAGCATATTTTTAAAGAATCTTGTCTTCTGCTTGATCCGGATTTCCATTGACATCCTCGTCCGGCTTTTCTCCCACAAAACTTCCGTCGCATATAGCCGAAACAACAGTTACTAAAGACTTTGGGAATTCCCTTGTAATGCGCAGTCAAAGAACCGCTATTTGTTGACGGTTACCAAGAGTTCGTTTACTCCTAAGAACTTCATTTGTTACAAAATAATTTCTTGATAGGTCTCTGGCCAATTGACTTAGTGAGCGTTGTTGCAAGTTTTAATAAGCAAAATAGGCGAACGTGATTGTACAAGGGCAAGCTTGCTATTTGTGGGCAAGTTCAAGATTTTATATTCATTGCTGTCACTTAGAAACTCAAATAGGTGTAGTGGTTGCTACTTTGAACGCAATTAATGTAATCCAATCCTTATTTTTCGTTCTATTTAAACAATTTCAAGACTTAACATGCTCCCTTGTTAATGGAAATATGATACTATTTGTGTCCACGATTTGCTTCTGTTAACTGAAGGCTTCTAGGACAGAAGAGATCACCATGAGTTTGATGTCTGATCCATTTCATAAACTAGAAAAGCAGTCATAGGGGGCGGACCTTCGCCAAACATATCATGATGCCACCCAAACATATCCCCTCCCCCAATGTTGAAAAATCCTTTAAAAAACTCTTGGGTCCAGACTGTGGATCGTCTCCAAGATGAAGTCATTTGTTCGTTATCTCAGGTCGGACACTGAACATTTCGTCAACTTTCGCCATCCATAGGTTTCAAAGATATCGTGCTAAAGAACAGAAAGACAGATAGACAGTCAAACAAACAAACCCTGGCAAAAACGTCATCCCCTGGCGGTGGTAATTAGCAAGTAATCTACTAAATATTTGCTTTTCTTATTCTTATTTGACAGTAAATTTATGACATACTACTTTAAATAATGGACGACAAATTTGGTTGGTGAAGCATGAAATAGGAAACATTGTTACTGTATTAAAGGCAAATCCATTGTAAGTAAATTAATGTAAATTATGAAATAGAATATGGTATTATAAATTAAACTAGGACAATAATGGAGTGATATAATAAATTAATATGTGATACAAAGTAATGTAATATATTATGATACAACAGAAGTATAACATGTCATTATAGAATCTAATGTTACAATATAATATATAGTAAAAAA
This sequence comes from Chironex yamaguchii, assembly GCA_024741275.1. NCBI lineage: Eukaryota > Metazoa > Cnidaria > Cubozoa > Chirodropida > Chirodropidae > Chironex > Chironex yamaguchii. The sequence goes on from JANTCA010019395.1 coordinate 20,185, forward strand.
TTAATAAATATGTAAATATATTATAATATAATGTACAGTATATACTATACCATACCATACCATACCATACAATACTGTACTATACTATACTATGCTATATTATACTATACTATACTATACTAATACTATACTATACCATACTAGTACTACAGTATGATGTTTACATGTGTAGCTAGTGATATTATTAGTTAAGTATCCCTGGCATGATAAACCATATTTAAGCTTTTGTTTGCAAAATTATTATTATGAGATATTTTGTAAATAGGGGAATCACCCTCTTTGTACAGAACAAATATAGTTCCAACGAAGTGCAAGATCGCAATACTGGTGTAACATGCTGGTCACCTTGAAGAGCACATTTACCTCACCAAACGTACATTAAGCGGGTAAGTAGCAAGATTTCTTTTCGCCATATTATCTTAGACTGCTCCGTTATTTTGTAATTTGAAATATAGCTTACGAAGTAAGACATTTTGTCACATTTTGGGCCTCGCGGAGGAATGTGATGAATTAGTCCTTACTGTTGTCAGAAAGACTGCTGGAGGACTAGCTTTGCTGTGTCGATCGGATAAAACAAAAGCACTAGTTTGTTTATTTGTTTGTTTGTTTGCTTGTTTGTTTTGTTATCTTTTCCAATTCGAAATCAAACTCAGTAAAGGTTAAGTCAGTTACTAACAAAATGTATGCCCTGGTTGATAAATCAAGTCCTAAGAGCAAAATTTCATATGAGACAAACACTTGTGGTTTAGGGGAAACCCTAGCAATTAAGAGACTTTTTTAAAGAAATTGTTACTACAGTTCGGGAATTCCCCCATCATACCTTAAGTGGTCAATTCAAAGGCAGCTATGACGATGTGTATGCTTGGTAATCTTTAGTTGTATCTTAAGCAAGCATCCTAAATATTTGGAAAGCTTTTTAAGTGGAGATGAGTATCATCAGCCTCATGCTTGGGACTCTTTGAAAGCAAGCATATTAAAATATTGTGAAGAATATTAAAGTAAACGTATTATGTTCAGAACGGGCTTCTTGTAGCTCTGAACCGAACGTGACGGCCAGTGTATTAGTATTAGCCTTCTAGACATTCTAATATTGAAGCTTTCATTGGCTCACCTGAAGCCACGGATGAAGGGGGTTTATCATGCCCCTCACTCGTAATTGTTCCATATTTTGACAGATCCCATCATCATTCGAATCAAAATAAACATGAACTCTCGCAGCTTTGTAGAACTTAACTTGTGGAGCTCAGTGGTGACATGGATCGAGGTATTTTCAAAGGAGGGAAAATATCATCTTTTTGCTTGTTTTCTTTCTTCTTTGGGCATGGAGTGTACCATTATGGTCTGTCTATTCGAAATAAGTTTTTGGAGGGGCTTTGTTTTGAAAAAAATGTTCCCGGCCAGACCTTGTCTTTATTTTATATCTCTTCCCATCCTGCTTTGCGAGACGGGCTAAAGAACTGAATGTGATTGGATCTATATGATAAAAGAAAAGAAATAACAAATTATGATTAGTGAAGGGAATGTAGGACGAAGGTACTGACATATGATAAATAATAGTTCATAAAACCATTATTATTGACTTTGATTGGACAATAATAGTTATTGTACTATTCTCTATGGCAAACCTCTAAGATTTCTTTGATTATATGCTTCCTGTCATATCTCTGTAAGAGTGTAAGAGATGTTATTTATGTAATTCCTGTGTTGTAGAGAGTGGATGGTTTCCATAATTTTTCTGGCTATTATGTTGATCTCATTATGTATAATTACCTTGTTTTGCCAGTGTGAACAAACTTATCTTTCGATGGCTGTTGCCCTTAATTTCTATCACTTTGGTGTTGTTACAAAAAAACTTAGCTACCTGCTAGAACCGAGCGTCCCCACTTCCCAATTTTTGATGCCCTCTTGCACCTTTGCATATCTTAACCCTTGCGTGGAAGCTGGTGGTTAGAAACGTCAAAAAGCATTAATATCTCAGATACTTCTTAGCCACAATAATGTATCCATTTCCTTTTTAGAAATGACTTTAGCAAGACTTTACTCTTGCCGCGTTGTTGAAATAGAGCATCAGGCAAAAACCTATTGTTGAATGTTCCATGTCCTTCAATATCACACCTATCATCATTACCATCACCATTATGACCAAATGCTTTTCTGCCTGTCCTTCTATCCTTCATTTTTGCAAGAATATGTTTAAACCTGCGCATCCTCTGTATCTTTGGTCATCCTCGTAGCCGACATTATGCTGAACAAAGGCGCTGCGCTGCATTCACTATGAACTTAGTATCTTGCCTGGTTACATGATTATAAGTGCTTGAATAACGATGGTGCCTTGAAATGTCGAAGCAGACTCTGGTTTTTATGCATTTGTAAGCAATCCTTACATCCTTAGAATTGACACAATATATAGGATTAATAAGTTAAATATTTATTCTATCAAATATTGTTTTCTTTAGAAGGGGGCGTGGCCCCTATCCTGATGCCTCCCCCTAATTACAAGTGTTCAGTGTGCATATGAAAAGGGCAGCTTTTGAAAAGTTCAACTTATCATCAAGACCACAATAAGATAGGATTCGGAGCCCATAGGCACTTGATGTCTTCTGGGGTTTTTCCTAACGATTTATAGCCACGAACCGCTTCGTACGTCATAACCACCAAAGGTTTATTTTTGTTTGATTATATATGTGTTATTAGTCTTGTCATTCAGCTAATTTCTCTGCTCCAATACAAAATGAATATTGAGGAAATTTAATACTTGCTAGTTGATGTCTTCCGGTTTTCTATAGACTTAAGGATTTCTTTGGGCTTTTTCGGTCAGATCTCAGGGAGAGAGAGGAACGGAGAGTATCAAGTAAGTAGTTTATCTTTTAATTTTACCGTGGAATCTAATGCCTTTCAACTGATCATGCTCTAAAGTTAAGCATTAAATTGATTGGTGTTATTAGCAGCATAATTTGAAAATGGCTAGCTTAAAGGACTTTTTGGAATTTATTCCGTAATTAAATGATATATAATTGTCCTAATGGTAGGTGAATTAGAATGTATGTATGAATGTACAAATGCTATGTATTTGACGTATTTAAACGGTAATCAAACAACCAAGTACATGCAAATGACTCTGTTACCTCGATCTTCATGGTTTCTACCCTTGACAACAATTTGACCTGAAATAGTAGCACATTTAAGTAAAAGTGATGAAAATATTGACCAACGTATTTCAAAGACTGTCTCTAGCCACATCATTCCTTTACGTCTAGATGTATAAGAGATTTCCTACTGACGTTTATTCTTATTGCAATATGCAAAGCCGGAAAAACACTTTAACAGCCAACGTCAAGATTTCTGATGCGACGTCACGTGGATTAAAAGCAGGACTTGTTAAACATTGGGATTCATTGTAAAAAGGCCGATGAACTTCGCTGTTACAAGGAAAAGCAAACACTCCTCCGTATAAGTGTGTAAACGATGTGTCGTTATCAAGCACGCACCTGGACAATACGATAATATTTTAACATAAATAGTTATTGCTTGCGAGCTGTAATCAATTTTCCAACGGTAGCAAAAGACGGGTTTTATTCAAAAATAAACATTCCTTTGCGGTTTATCCCACACTAATTACTTCTTAAAAATTCCTGATATGTTGTTGTATAAACTTACTGATATCAATTTTACAGTTTAAATGTGATCTTGGGTAGCCTAAATTTGAACTATGTTTTGCTCCTCTGCTAACAGTAATGGTTATCACTGTTTCTGCATGAGATGACGTAGATATCATAGTATTTGTTTGTTTTTTATTCAGATAAAAAAGAGGCTGTTTCTACGTCATTCAAACATGCGCCTTGTTATCTGGATGGTGGTTTTGGCCACAGTTCAAGTGACTTTCGTGTCTGGTAACTTGTTCGGTAATATATATCGAGCTAGAGACGCCATGATTAAGGCTCAAGAAAAGGTGTGCTTTAAATTAACAGTAACTACTTTATTTTCTTAACAGCAACTACTACTATTGCTACTACTAGCACTACTACTACTACTACTACTACTACTACTACTACGAGCACTACTACTACTACTACTACTACTACCCACTATTACTTTTCTGCCGTCATTCACACCATAACCTGCTCTATTATTCTTTAT
>JANTCA010019406.1:0-24320 GCA_024741275.1 Chironex yamaguchii
CCACTTAGACTTTCTGCTACAGCATTGGACGTTTGTTTTGACGCAGAGGCTGACAGGATGGGTTCTTCTAACTCAGTTTTGATCTCACTAACAGCTGCTCCTTCAGGCTTTTCTTCATCTTTAATTTCTTGAGGATCATTTCTTGCCTTCGTTTTGAACCATTTCATTATATTGACTCTCCTGGTGTCGATTGATCAGATGTTCTTGTAGACATTTCGGTCCTTGAATTGAAATCCACAAAAATCCACAAAATTCAAACAAAGCCAAAATTCAATAACGTCCAAACGACGAGAACAGTTTTCTACTTTTGAATTGAGAGAGTGCTGTTTAACATCGAATTAATCTAAGCAATGCTTTATATCCTTGTGAATGAATTGTTTGTGTTTCTGGTTTAGTTAAAATGACCAGAAATTAGGATGAATGATTAGGTTACCAATTTTCAAACAATACTACCGATAATGAAGTGTCATAAGTTTTTATTTGCTAGTAGAGGAAGGTGATGGGTACTCACTCTACTGTGTATGATTTCCGTTCATGTTGGTTAATATTTCCTGGTCAATTCTAAGTACACTTTCCCAAGACTCGCTCATTTGAATTATACATCTATGAACGAGTAATAAATGATTGATTCAGATAACTGGTTTATTTAATGTCTTTATTAGCTTAGAACTTGCTCTTTGCAGCGTTTTTTTCGAAACATAATGGAACAACCACTAGCAAATTATTGGAGGGCTGAAACCCCCCAACCCCTCGGTTCCAATGGGCCTCCATCTACTTTGGATTTGAATAACATTACCTGTGCTAGGATACATTAAATAACATTAATGTCTCACGTATTACACATTAAGTCGAAAGAATGGCTTGTGTTTACTTGTCGCAAAGGTCTTATGGGTAAAAAAGCAAAGTATTTGTGCAAGAACTGTAAATCCTGTGCCGAGCATTTTCATTATTTTGCTGTCATAATTACCAGCAACCGTAGGAGATGCTTGATCTTTAATGTTCGAACAACATTATTCCAAATCCACCTTTTACGGCAAAATTGAATCACAAAAGAATTACTTAAAAAACTATCGGCGGTGGATGAAGGGGAGGTCAACGGGGCTTTGGCCCCCATTAAATTTTGAACCAAATTTTTTTTCTTGAAAAATTGTAAACAACCCCACAGCGCCATCCCTTTTACTAAACATAGAAATCATTCTTAATCCCTTCCTTTTATGCCTTATTTGTCATGTATTGCACTGTATGCTGAACACTGTGATGCCACATTATTCTTCCCGATTCGTGCATAATACATGGATTTTCAAATCCATCAATTTGTCTTCTTTTTTGCATGTATTTAACTGCTATCCTTCACTGTCACACTTAACTACATTTAGATTGTACTTTTTCCCTGCCTCATACTTGACATAATAATTTTATTTGAATCTTCATAAATGCTTCTCTTTGTTCGTCACCTCACCTCAAAGCTTTGCACAGAACTTGAATTTCTGTGTTTTCCTATACACCAAAATGGCAGCTGTATCTCCATTGCCTTTAGTAAGAGGAAACATCGACTTCTAAGGAAATCGACAAAAGTGCCATTTCTGGTTATTCTGTGACGACAGAGTCAACACCGATTGTAAATCCACTAAGAGGTCCAAATTATTCACAATCACTGAACCACTTTGCTAACTGCGGGGAATCTCTGAGTTTCTTGTAAATATACGTGCAAAACTCCGCCAAGCCAGTATTATTATTCAATTAACAGGGAATTTCCCCTGTTACTATGGTAACTTGATTATCTCTCACTAGCACTACAAAAGTTTCATTACCGAAAAGGTGATCCAGAATCTATGGTATCATTCGGATAATCTCTAAAACTTAATGGGATGTCACACGGATCAAGACTGATTAACATTTTTATAAGTATCCGTTTGGTAGGTTAATCCTGCTGACAAAACAGACACACAAATAAACAGACAAACACACGATGATCCGAATCACGAACTAAAATCAATCATCTTTAAGTTATCCCATTTCTGACCTATCTTGAAAATTTCGTCAAAATCTGTTCATAACGTTTTGAGTTATTTTGCTAACAAACAAACTAATAAACAAATACACCCACCAACCAACTAACCAACCAATTAACCCAACAAACCCCGACAAAAACAAAACCTCCTTGACCAAGGTAATAACAGAAAAGTCAGACCTGAGGTATGAAGAAGGCAAAGCGAAACAAACTAGTACTAACAAACTAGTGCAGAAATGTCAAAATTCTACTTGCTGACTAAAGCCATAAAGTTAACACCCGAATGCTGTTTGGTTCAAGGTCCTTCGAGCAAAAGGAAATTTTTAAAGAAAAGAACTAGTCAAACCTCTTGCAATTTAAAATAAAAAAATCAATGATTAGGCGCACTTTATATCAGAATTGTCATTTTTTATCAGATGTGGAAAACTAAGTGTAATGCTATAGCTACACGATAAAATACTACAAGAATCAAGAATATGGTATATCCCTCCTCTCACACTCCGCATGACCATCAATAATATATGTAGTCTCGTTCTACATCGCACGTAAAGTACATGAGTACGAGATTGCCTGTCTTCTCATCAGTACCATAACACTAATGAAATCAATTTGTCACATTGTAAGCAAACAAGTTCATTGAATATCTATAGGTCTATTTAATGCGACGGACGGAATATTAAAGTGAAGAAAACGCATTACAGATTTATAAAGAATCAAACTAAATAGATAAAAGGAAAATCGTCTTTACATGTAGTGACGAAGATTTGGAGAAGCAGGAAGGGATAACTGTTAAAACTCGTATCTCCAAAACCCTATATGTGTTCCACAAATGTAGGTTTGGTCGTTTAAGCTCAGAGACTAAACAAGGAAACGTTTAGTTAGAATCATGAAGAGTCAAACTGGAAATATGCTTGAATATTCTTTGCTGAAATAGTAGTGACCTTGAATTTTCAACGGTTATTTACTTGATGAGGCCAGAATGTGTTGTCCTACAATGCCTTAGCTGCTCTGACACTGCAAAAAGGAACGAAAATTCTGGTGATTAAGCTTCATGATTTGTTTTCAAATTTACTTCAAACGTAACACAGTGCAGTAAGAAGTATCTTAAAACACTATCAAAATTTACTCTTAAAGTCGAAAGAATTTTAGTTTTAGTTTTTCCCAAAGTATCAGAAACATGCTAAAGAGACAAACATGAGCCTTTTCCTTGATGTTTTGATCTTTTGTTCATGTTTTCATGATGGTCTGCATACCAATATAGTTTTAAGAGATATTTTTCGCAAAGCTAACATCACTCTTTCATAGTACTCATTCTTGTATTCCATTTCCTAGTTGTTGCAACGTCCACTTTGATTAGATATCTGCTTTGATGAGATACTACATGTATTATGATACTGTTTTATTTTAATTTAGAATATGAATATTTTAATATAGCACGCCAACGCATTTTATATTCTTTTACGTCCAAATGTAACTTAATGACGTCGGAAAGAATATATTCGTATGTGTGAAAATCAATATTTTGTTTTTGCATTTAATAATATCGGGGCAAAATCATTTAAAATGCAGCATATAAAAAGTTAGTTAGGCATCTTTCAAGGATAATGTAAGCTCCTTGTCCCTTACCTCTCTTCGGTAACTATCAAAACTTCAACATCACTATTTCATTTTCTTGCTAACCATTACAGGTACAGAATGCTGTTCATTATTTGGTGCATTACATGCTGCATTGGTGTTTTCTCGGTAAATGCAGAGTCGTGGGATAAATATTGCAAATGCTGGGAGGACAATTCACGCTACAGTGAATACTCACGTATAAGACGGTGCATTAATGGTGTTTACAAGGACGAACAAGGAGAAGAACCTCGCTACACAGATGAACAAGCAAAAGAATGTTGGGAGATTGAAACACAACCTGTCTCATCATCCACCTTTCGATTTAAGTCCAATACTCCCCTGTGTCGGTCCATACGCACTCACAATGCATCAAGAGAGGTTCTAAAGGATTTAAAAACCTTGCGCTTGCCGCGTGTTCCAGAAATTGTTCATGTTCTTAAATTCCTTTTTAAATTCATTGGAGCAGGTGGACCATGCCAGACTTGGATCGAAAAAATGGATAAAAACAAAATAGAATTAGATGACCTTTATACAGCGTTAAATATGAAAGTGTCAAGTCAAGGGGATAAAGATACTATAGCAGCAAATTGTGATTCATTCAAAAGTCGAGCATTACCTAAGCTTACACCATGGAAAGGCAAAATTCCGAGAGGTCTATATAACTTGGGACTCTACGTTTGTAGTCAATCACCCAGTTCTCAACCATGTACATATTTGTTAATTTATCATGTCGCAGTTACTGCTGGAAAAGGTGCACGGGTGATTAATGAGTCACCCGCTGTATGTGATGCGTTTCGTCTACTTCTTCTCTACTATGATTTCCATCTGATTCCTGAAAATAAGTATGAGAGTCGCTTTGTAACAGTTAACAAAGATGTTTTATTTACCAGAATTCTGAAAAATCTTCATAAATGGGTGGAAAATGGGATTAAGGATGACAGAATTCAATTTTATTACAACAGCCTGTCACTTCCAGAAAACAATAAGCTATTTTCAAACGTTAGGAAAGTGTGCGACGACAAGGATGAGCAAGGCAACCCTGTCTCTACGTCTCTTATGTGCCAATTATTGAATATTGTGAGTAAACTGGTAGAGATTTTAGCAGAAATGTTTAATGAAAAGGTTAAAGTTGTCGATACTGAGTTTGATTACAAAATGTATCTTGAAGGCGAGCAGATCAAAGGAAACTTGGACGAAAAACTTAGTCAACTTGGTGGTTACCTAACTAAAATTCAAGAATTTGAAAGAAGAAAGGCCGAGCAAGATATTAAGTATGTTCGCAAGAGACTTGAACTTTTCGGAGAAACTTTCAATCAAGTTAGAAAAGAGTTAGGTGACATCCTTTGGGCTCTTTTAGAAGCCGCAGGTGTTACTGCAATAGCGAATACGGCAATGAAGACAGCTATAGCAGCTGTGGCTACGAGCGGCGCTGCTCTAAATCCACTTTTTTCTACAGGCATGCTCAATGCTGTGAAAGCGTATGGCGCTGTTTCAGCAGCAGTAGCTAAACAAATAGTGGTAGCAAACCTTCACAATGCCATTGTCAAGTTAAAGAAGGAAACTAAAGATATTGGAGATCGATTTCAAAAAGGAATGGAAACGTTATTATGGGCAGACAAATATGTTAATCCCGAAAGAAAGGAACACGAGCGTTTTACAATAGATCAGGATGTGAGAAACTTTTTAAATGCGTACGGACGTTACGATCCAGGAGTTCAAAGGAATGAAATACAAGGAAACATGCAATTCTGGACGGCCGTGTACTCTAGCGGTTGCAAGAACTTCCGGGACACGAGTGGTAATACTGTTGGGGCCGCTCTTAGGCTCGCTGCAATCGAAAAACAATGGTGTACCAAATATCCAGGCTTGATTGCGCAGCTAGAAGGGTTGCTTCTTGAGATGTATGATTTTCAAAGGAAATTTTTAGAAAGTTCTGCATTATTCTTACGAGCAAAGCTAGGTGAAGCAAATGCTGCTACATTGGGAAAACGGGTCGAGGAAGTTAAAAACCAGAACAATTTAAAAAAAGAGGAATTAGTGATGTTGGGAACGATACTTTATGAGTTAACACTTCAGTCAATAGTATACAAGTACTGTGTTTCATTTGAGTATCGAAATGGAGGTGTGCCGGCCCCGGAATGTGAGGACAGAAAGCCTGACATTTCAAAGTTAATTATTCGTAAAGTTCGACGAAGAGAGCCTGTGACGTTCCTCATTCAATTACCAGAGATTACTTCGTCAAACAATGATACGTCGTCTATATCACTGGAGTATCTAGCTAAAGGAGATGATGTCTTTTTCCAAATACCGAATTACGATTGGCTAGTAAAAGCCCAGGAATCCTCAATCATTAGAAGAGATGACGTTTATTATGTGAATTTGTTTGGACTTTTCCTTCCTTATATGACAAGTAATTCTGTTGTTCTTACCCGAGGAGAGGTTGTCGGAGAAAGCGAACTCAAGACAGGAGGAACAAGATACATATTGGCCAGGCCTTATAAAACAATGTTTGAGTACAAAGAAGGAGTTAATCAACTCTCATGTCCTACAGATAGAGTCCAAAATCCTTACACCATTTGTAGAGCAAATCCTCTTCCAGAATATTGCCCAGTTACTGTCTTTGATGGGACCATTGACTGTGATGATGAAAAGATGACTTCTCCCTTTCCCTCTATTTATTCCAAATGGAAATTTAATGTTCGCGGATACGAAAAGTTTACCAAACCGATTCCTTCAACAAAAGTAAAGATAAAGGCAGTGCTGGTTCTCTGCAAATTTTCAGAAAATGTAAGAAACCTTTCTTACAAAAGACAAATAAATGGTAGACCTGAAAGAACGTGTTGCTATGGAGATACTTACTATAATACGAAGAGAGGCAGCTGTACTGCGTGCCCATCGGAATCAAAAGGTGCTTTAAATGGTTATTACTGTAAACGAAATGCTCCGCCAGAGCAACAAAATGCAAGGTAAGAGATTAAACGTGTTATATGCATACGTTTTGAGCAATATACCGTAATTGGTCGTGTTATCGTAAGTAACAGCGTCATTTCTGTTCTATATCATCGTAGTTTCTTTTAATAAGGTATAATAACGTTGCAATATCAAAGAGATATCAGAATTATAACTTTCATACACTTTTGTTTATAGACATATTGACTGAGCATACATATTAGCCTGACTTACTTGCTGTTTACGTTTGGCGGAAAGAAAGGAATTTTGTCATAAAACGATAGCTTGAAAATAGCTTAACCATTTAGGCTGCCATATACATATACTTTCCTTTTTGACGATTCATACTCAGAAGAGTGTCAGACGAAAAAAGCTTTTAAGTATGTTTTAGCCCAATGTCGCGACTTTTCAAGGCAATTTTCAAGTTTTGTACCGCAAAAAGATTGTTCAAAACTATAGTTGTGAATATATTAGGTTGCTCTTTTAACTGACGTAATTGGATTATGGATCATTTTGAAATTGTCGGTAATGATACTTTCATAAAACCACGACTAGTAAGGATGTCCTCATTAGGGAAACCCAGGTACTATAACGCCCAATAGTAGAGCTTATCTAAGTATTCAGAAAACATGAAATCTTACGTACGCTATTGCACTGGGGGAGGTTTGAGCCATTTGAGTGCTTTTAGTTCATTCGTTAATGATATTTGTCATGATGAAATTTGTTTGACTCTTTTGAAGTTTAGAGATAGTTGGCTTTCGTTTTTAATTGTAAACTCTAAAACGTTTAATTGCTGGCCATATTTAAGCTCTGTTCGTATTAAGGTGCCTTACAGCGTCACGTCTGAAAAAGTCATTTTGTATAACACAGCATCTTTAGTACAAAGTTCTTTAGTATCGGCTTTCCCTAACAATTCAAAAAACGTTATGTAGTGATTTTTGACTACTGACTTGAAAATGAAAGAATTCGTTAAATTTCAGTTATTTCGACAATAGATAATCTTTAAATCATTTGAAGTCGTCCCCTTTACATAACCACCCTACACAGTCAAACTTTCCGATGACTGTAGAGGTGATCGCAAATAAACCTTAACGTTTTCCTGATTCTTTACAATCTTTGGAGAAAAAAATATTTTTTATTTTCGGGAAAGATTAAAGTTGGTATCCGAAAAGAGCTACGTAAAACCTTCCATATGCAACTTTTTCCGTCGATCAAAGAAAATTTATTGATTTTTGAAAACATCTACTCCAATAGGCACAAGGTTTTGGGATTCAATGATAGATAGGTTAGTAAAAGAAGTATCAGCAGGTCTGATTCGCTTAAAGTGAAAAGATTTTCTTTTTCTTTTCTATCGTTTGTTTGTTCTTTATCAAGGGCACAGAGTCCTCCACCACGGCCTGCCGGGAGAGAGAATTCATAGTTGGCGATAAATGTAACATGGACTTCTTTGGCATGGTCTTCTAAAGAAGAAACACTATCTTTGGTGCATGGTTCATTAATAAGAGCTTCTAGTTTATGTTTATTTAATGTATTTGAGTTTTCGATACTAATGATCGCTAGCGATTACCATGCAAATAATGAACAGTTGTATTAAGGAATACTAATAAATCTAGACTTAGACAAATGGATATGTTGCTTACACTGTGCGAGTAAAGAAAAACGATGGATGTTGTGAATTAGAGAGCAAATTCGTAGAGACAAAATGCGATTTATTAACTCAGAGGTGAAGCATTTTATATCGAGACATTAAAATCAAAGAACTAACTACCACTCAAGAACTGAAGATTAAACTATTTGTTGTTTTTAACATGTCTTTCTTCTTCCCGATCATAAGGATAGTAATGTTTTATTCTGCGTTTGCGTTTGGTTGTTTTGCACCTGATAGTTTTCATGTTTAAATGATTGGTACCGATCTTAAATCAGCTCTAGATTTTAATTGCAGTAGAAACCTATAAAATGAGATAGAGTCGCCATTTTTTGTAACAAAGATTAGTTAATTACCCGTGAGTCTGCATAGTGATAAATTTAGCTGGGAAAGACTTTCTAAGAACTGGCTTAGTAGCAATTACAAAATTGATGTACAATTCCCCAAGGGAAAAGTCGTAAGAGTATAAGTTGAATTTATGTTTATTGACGTAATCTTCAATTTTTGGCATTACTACTACCACTTGACATTGCTAAACAAAAGGCAGACAAAGTCATACATGAACAGATGAATTGAAGCCCTAGGCTAGATGTAAGCGTTATAAAAAGAAAAGTAGAAAACAGAAGAAGATGAAGGGCCACAGCTGGCAATCCTTGAATTAAAGGCGGTCCTTTAAAAAAATATCAACAACAACAGCAACAAGCATTACGTAACTTACTTAATTATAGCCAGTGTATCTTCCCAAAAACGCCTGCGGAACATTAAATAAAAGTATCTTTGTCTAAAAAAATGAGATATAAAACGCGCGTCAGTGTGATCATTCAAACTCGATCTTACATTGCTTTTAAGGAATTGGTTTTGAAACGTTGAGTTACTGCAGCGTAGAGCTGTGAATTAAAGAAACGGAACAACTAGAATGGTGTTATTAGTGCATGAATCACGAATTACAACAATAAAGGGAAAGAGATCATGGCTAAGGAAAATGAGTTGAATTTTAAAACGGTAAAAATGTTTGCAATTTGTTCCTGAAATATTATTCATTGTTAGGAAATATTATTTCTCTTGATGTCCTGCTTTATATGTTAATTTTGACTTTGCTATTTTCCAATCGTATTTCTCACTTTCTTCGTTTTTTTTCTGTTGTGGGTTCAACTAGTAAATTTTCCAGTCCATTTTTGTCATCACGACGTTTTCTATCACTTTCGAGCACAAAATCAGCAAATCAATTTTAAGTTGAGTCGATCTATCAGAAAAGCTGTTGATTTGAGTCAACGGATAAACAGGCAACAAATAAAATGCAAATTCTGACGAACATGCATACATAGCCCTGCCTTTTTGTCATAATTAACCAATTTATGAATCGAATGACCAAACATGGTCAGGAACGTTTTTCTTGCATTACACGCATGACATTTATACTTTTTCTGACAAGTGACATTTGTGCTTATCCTGATGCATGACAATTGTGCTTTTTCTGATGCATGGTATTTGTGCTTTTTCTGATGCATGATATTTATGCTTCTTCTGATACCATGACATTTGTGCTTTTCCAGATACATGGTATTTGTGCTTCTTCCGATACATGACATATGTGCTTTTTCTGATGCATGACATTCGTGCTTTTTCTGATGCATGACATTCGTGCTTCTTCTGATGCATGACAATTGTGCTTCTTCTGATGCATGACATTTGTGCTTCTCCCGATACATGACATATGTGCTTTCCATAAATGATCAAGTCAAGTTCACTTTAAAATCAAACTTTATTTGATATTCTAAATGTCATTTAGTAAATATCCTGGATTATGTCAGGTTGATTTCCTCAGGAGTCAATGCGAGCAATATCTTACTGGCTACTGATACAATTGCACCACGTATCCAGGACTCATTTCCAATTATTAAGTAAACATAATTGATAACAGTTGCATTACTATGACAAGAGTAACAATGACTGTGCGATCGTGAAGACAAAGATATTGGACGTCTCTCAACAAAATCCTTACTTGAATTATTGAGATGATTACATTGAACTTTGTTGGCTTAAAAAGGAAAGATCTGCATCCACTGTAACCATCACTTAGTATATTTTACTTTACAGGAACAATTAGAACAATACAAACAATTACAACAATTAGAACAACTAGAACAATTAGAAAGATAACAGTGCATTCTGGAAAGATGACGATGATCGTAATGTGGTTGGCCTGAAAACAAATAGAAATCTTGACGTTGTCCAACGAGTTTTCCCCGCACTGCGTCACAACGCTACATGAATGCTACTTAAGCCAGCGAAAACACAAGCGCTTTGTACAAACTACTAGATTTTGTAATTGCCATTGCTTACGTAAACACTCTTCAATAGTTTTTTGTTTTGCATTTTGGCCATTGACTCACTAGGAATCTATTTGCCCTTTGACAAGTTTTGTTTTTATTTCTGTTTGGTACAATACCACCCACTCACAAATATGAGCTGGGGTGCGACGGTTTAATGCTGACTACCTGTCCATGATTTAGGTTATGCACGATTGCAATATTATCTAAAGCAAAGGAAATCTCTGATGGTGGTTAATCGTCATTTTTATGCTCCACAAAGTATTCACCTCTACAACCAGAGTAATCAGTACAATATAATCCTGCTTTGACGCAGGAAAATTGTGTTTTACACTCTTCTTTACAACCACAGAGTACAAGGACGTACCAAGATGACTAACTCTCTGGCAGCGTCCTCCAAAATGGTGTCCATCTGTTGACTCTCTCTATCCTGATTCACATAAATGGGCAACCTCATATCAGTTCACAAGAAACTGTTACCAGATGTAACCACCTTGTAAGACTGCTCATTTGATGTGTCTTTAATGAGCCACTACATTCGGTCAAATGACATTCAAAGATCTTTCTTTCTGCCAAGAAAGATGTTTCCATGCCTGGTTTAGCCTAGTCTGTGTACTAGAACATTTGTTAAAGTAAACAACGAAGCATTCCATTTTTGCTAACATCATCAGTGGCGGCACGTCCAATCGGGCAGGTGGGGCAGTGCCCTACCAGTGATTTTAAGCAAGTTATCTTTTGTATTTAAAAGACCATTCATATTTGATGCTCAAACAATTCAAGCTCAATTTTTGCTCAACTTAATCCATAAAATCACTTCCATTCTTATGAATAATTTGAAGGAAATCATAAAATTTGCCCAACATTTGTCAAGGTGTCTGTTGCGTTGTTCAAAGGTCAACAGGAAATTGAGGAACTTGGGAGAGGTCAGAATATAATTTCTTGGGAGGTATGCCCTGAATGACAGAAGTTGTAGCCAATCATTTGAACCATTTGAATTCTGCATTTAATCTTGTGCTACTTACTAGTTGGTTTACAGCAACAAATTGCATCATCATTCGGGGCAATTGCTGATGTGTCCCACTAAATTCAATGCAACTTGATAGACTCAGTGCCATATTACAATAGACATTGTATAGCAAAGTCATATGATTGGCTGAAAATTCTTTGTCATGAGAAATGCGGAGCCAACTTGAAAATGCCACGCCTGCAAACAAACATCATGGAAAAGAGACTGGATAGGACATTCCCTTTAGAACAATAGACTGCCTATTGTCTGTAGAATTTGGTTCTTTTATCATCTGACACCCTTCAGAGTATGAAGTGTCAGAAAGGAAAGTATATGTATATGGCAACTTATTTATACGAAAAACTGATGCATGTTTCCTAAATAGGTTGCCATATACATATACTTTCTGACAATTCATACCCTGAAGAGTGTCAGACGAAAAAAGCTTTTAAGCATGTTCTTAGTGCAATTTCGTAAATTTTCAAGGCAATTTTCAAGTGTTGTAGCACAAAAAGATTGTTCAAATTTTAGAATAATTTCCGGTTTATGTTTACAGAAAGTCACAACTCGACCATTCATACTTCTGACTTTATAACAATGGCGGCTCATACCATGGGTCACGTTGGGGAATTTCCCCTTCCCTTCAAGCAGAAGATCAAGCAAATTGCAAAACATTTTCCTTTACAAACACAGAAATTCATAAACTGTTTACTATCTATAGCAGCATATCAGTAAAACAATTTGCCTTTCTTTAATAAGTTCCCCCAGTATTGCATTGCTTGGAAATTTAATGCCTTGTTGAAACGTACAGTTTACTCCTGCTGGATCGTTTGTTGTAATGATGTTAAAAAAGTTTTAAACGGAGTTTTAAAATATTGTCATTGATCAATTTGTTCGGCTCTTTTTGGTCAAACGTGGCATAGATTTCCGTTTTTTCAGGACGCCTCGAACAAAGGTCCGACTAGAAAGCAATGTCAGTGCTGGTGGACTTCGTGATATTTGCACACCAGTGTTAAAAGATTTCATAGTCATATATTTTAATGCAGAACAAGATTTCTAGTCAGAGGATAGTTTTCAAGGGGCATTAACAGTTTAGAATCAAACTCAATGCCCTAAGATCAATTCTTGACTAAGAAAGAAAACTATACTGTGTTCCTGATCGAATGACATTCTTATGTAATCTGGGAAGAGGTTCAGTTGTTTTTACGAAAATGCATGAAAATACATTGTAAGCTAAGAAAATTCCTTTATCAACGTTTTGGCAATTTCCAATGTCCAATTGCCAAACTCGATTGCAATAATGATATAGCGTCTAAATCATTGCACTAACCAGACAACCATTTTGGTCAAATGCTGTCCAATAGAGGTATCTTTGCCTGCGTTACCTATTCAAAAGGGGGTAAAATAGACATTAGAGGATACTGGGTTGGTATGTCGAATAAAAGGAGAGAATATTGTCAAGCTGATGTAGGACGAGGGTAGGTTACAAGAGAAATTTTTGCGAAATAATTGGTCGATACTGTAAACAACGTACGATAGACGTGAGTTTACTTGATAATTATTTAAGTTTAAGTATGACCCGCGAGAAAATCTTGTTCCTGCCATTGCAAGCCGTTGTGCAGAGTAAGGCATGTGCATACCGGAAATATTTTTCAGAAGACCCTGCACAACAAGAAAAGGGCGTTTGAAGCAAATTAAGTGCGCACTTAAACCAATGTGCAGACTTGCACACTTGAAATTTGCACTTGTACAGCCGAGATCGCGTTGGAAACTGCCATATTCAAGTAGGGGTGAGAGCTGTGATCACTACTGCCATACTCTGCAGTCCAGATTGGAAGTAAATTAACCGTTGGCACTTTATTTAAACAGTTGCAGGCAACCACGTAGCTTGGGGCACGGGGAAGCAGTGCCACTCCAAGCAAAAGTTTTTACTCCAATTTGCCCGCTCTGGCGCACAGCTGTTTCACCGTGGAACTCCAGTCAAGCTAGGCGTATTTTGTGACCACCGCTCACGTTTTTGTTTAAAACTTCCGATTTGGATTTCTCTTTGAATTATCTATTTTTTCATGCATAGCTCTAAATAATGTGATACAGAACCGCGAACATTAAATTTTTTAAAGGCAGAATTACAACAACGACGTTTTCGACAATGTATTCAGTAGATGACATCAGGAATTTAAAAGTCCCTATCAGGGATTTCTTATTGAAATATACTGATTTTGTTTAAAATTCCATTACAGTTTCTATGCTTTTATCATTCTTCTAAAGACTAGCCTTTTGCATCCTCTACCATGAATTCCAACTGTGGGCAAGTAAGGCCCCCTGCCTGTGTAGCCCTCCTTTCTTTGCAATCATGATGCACAGAAAATTGCTACAGTGGCCACGCAAAAATCTTCTTGCCCTCCTTCCAAAACATTCTTATTTTGAGATAGAAATCAAGAATTGATAGCTGAATGACTCAGACTTACGGGACTCATAGTGTGGAGGTGATAAACAAGACTTATCATGGTGCAATTATGTGCGGAAGTTTATAAATTGTTTTTTTTGATAATGGCTTAATTAGTGGGACACCATGATATGGTTGTAGCCTTATTGCCATTCTTTCGTATGGAAACAATTACAAATTAATATCTATTGTCATTTAGCAGCACGAGTAGCACAAAACATTAATGCAGGCCTAAACTGAGAGCCACAGATTGGTGAAAGTCATGTCACAGTAAATCTTTTGTTTATAATGAAGGATTGCTACTCCCATTTACAGACAAATGAGGTAAATAAGCATTGATATATAAGCTTTTATTTAAATATTTGGGAACAATTTTGACTTGGGAATCACTAAATTATCAGGTCCAGAACATCACCTTAACGTCTAGAGCCCTCTAGAAATGATATGTATGCCTAGAACCTTCTAGAAATTGTTATGTATGTCTAGAACCTTCTAAAAACTTAGGAATTTATTGCTTTGGTTTAAGATGAATGCAAATAAGCTTTGATGAAAAATACATGCAGAGAAATATCTCATACTGTAAGAAGATTTCTTTATTAGAGGATATACTACTGGAGTTTTCATATCACAGCCTAGTTGTTGGAGTTCTCCATTTAGCTCATGTATACTCACCATTAAGGACCTTATTAACCCTGCCTGCATTTTGTGTACTACAGTGTTAAAGATATAACAAAAGCCTCACTTGAGATGCTGTTTGTTTAAAGTTTGGTCTGGTAAGGAGGTAAGGAATTTGCAGCTCATGTCAAGATCATTATGTACTGTGTCATTGACTGAAGGTAAATGCCATCAAAAGCCTATTATTGAATAAGAAATTTGTGTATGAAAGTTACATCGTCGGTGCTGGGTATATTTCAAGGTACAAAGGAGCAATAATTGTGGTAAAATGTGGATATGCATGTCATTGTTTACCTGCATAGCAAGACTACTACTGTTGCTTAACATGTCCATAAAGACATCTGCTGCTGTAATGCCATGCTATCTTTCTTTCTCTAATCCATGTAGATATGAATTGGAGATAATGAGTAGGAAGGAAGTCTTATCACTGTATCGAGAAATACTTCGTCTTAGTAAAAACTGGACAGCAGTTACCTGCAATGTAAGTGACACTTCTGAAGAAAAGAAGTACATTTTCGAAGAGGGGCAAAGGCTATTCAGAAAAAATAAATCGGTAAAGACTTATTTCTTTGTTGCTGTATTGTGAGATACTTTTTTTTGTATACCACAGTGTATGAATATGATATAGCTTCAAGCTTTGTTATTCTTTTAGGTGTGTAAGCATTTCAGCCTCATTTCGTTTAAGATCTGGTACTATTTTGTGTTTTATAGTCCAAAAATTAACATTTCAACTGGTTCTGTGTATGGTTGGGCAGATGCTGGACAGAAGAGTTATTAGGTTCCTTTGTTTTCTTCTAAATGCATGGGATAAAACCAGATGATAATGATCATGGGCAAAACGTATTCTATGTTATCATCAGTCTTTAACAGCCACAAATTATTTCACTAATGCAGATGGTGATCATCCAGTGACATAAGTTAATAGGTTTCTATATGAAATTAATTGAAGTTATCAATGTAGAGCAAAGACCTTGAGCCTTATATATAAACTTATTTTGCAAGCAGCAGATAATTTGTTGTGTTTTACCATTTTGTTGGATATGCATACCTTATGCCTAGGTTAATCATCGCTCTTCTATTGCCCTGAATCTAATTGCTGAATTAAGCACATGACAAGTAGAACATTTAACTTGATTAAGTATGGCGGATTTGATTCGAAGCAGCATTTCGCATTTGGAGCAACACATCAAGTCACATTATTCAACACTAGAGCGACTGCAAGTTTAACGTTGAATTTGTCATGTGCTGAACTTAAAGCATGAGTCATATAAGTTGGAGTGTGCCAGAATGCAAATAAGGTTAATATAATGGTTGATGGCTGTTGCTACGGCACAGATTTTCTTTTGTTTGCAGATTAAGAGAGTCACATTAGGAGCGACGATTAACTTGCCGCCACTCCACATTATCTCCACTGCTGTGCTTAATTGTATTAGATTAGGTGTTTAACCTAACTGGATTAATTTTTATGCAAATTAAATTTCATGGGGTTTCGTAATTTAGGTATTTTCTGAGAAATTAAGTCCACACAAAAAATCTAAATTTTGTCATCCACAAAATTAAATCCATTTGAAATATTTCAATTCTTTTCATCAGAACAACCATCACTATGATTTGATTGGTAACAATTTATTGTGATTGTTTGATTGGGAGACAAAAGAGCTATTTCAGCCACTTTGTAATAGCTGCAGATGGGTCTTTTCTTGTCATGCGTTTAATATACTGCGGGGAAATGTCAAAAGTCCTTTGTTATAAATCATCATCCCATGTCTACAGCAAGAGAGGCAAAAACAAGGTCATTCGGTGAAAAAGAATTAACAAAATTTATCTGCAAAATCAGATCTATGTAAAAATTGGCAAACTTGGGTCATCCATGAAATTAATATCTGCACAAAAAATCAGAATATCGCTGTCTGGAAAATTAAGTCCACAGGAAAATTAATCCAGTTAAGGTGTCTTCTAATTTCATTTGGTCTGAGTACGTAACAGAGTCTAATATGCTAAAGCTTGCCTCAGTATGGGAATGTTTACAAAGTTGTGAGCCTTGCAGAACTTTAAAAATGGACTAGCTGCTGGCTTGTGTCATGTGTTCACAAATATTTGTTGCAAAAGATCAGGAAGTTTCACCCAACATAGCAGAAATTACAGCCTACACATATGTTTATAGACTTTCTTATTCTTTTGTTTTAGAATGCTTTATTGTAAATAGCCTTGTATTCTGCATTCTGTAATGGCAATTGTTAATTTTAATAGACTGAAAATGACTCCAGTCAAGTGAAAACTTTGTTTAAAATAGAAAAAAGTTATTGTTTTCCTTAGATGTCTTGAACTTTAAAACTTGTCACCCATTAGAGGATGTGCTATGAGTAATGAGGTATGATACTGTATTGTAATTATGTGGACTCAATGAAAATGCTTTATTATAGATTTGACTATTTATATGTGAACCATTCGTATAGATGTATTTAGTTCTGTACACTTTTCCGTAAAAAGGCTTCCAAAGGCTAGGTACATTGGAACCAAACACGATAGTGGTGTATACCTCTCTTTCAACCTGCTGTCTTTATGTTGGTGTTTTGCTTTAATAGATGACTTCTATGTTCTATCTAAGCTTGCGACAGAGAAGGATATTACATTGGCCATTCAGGAAGGGAGAGCAAGACTAGAATTGGGTAAGTCCTGTTTTTCTTACGTCGTTTCTTTATATATTGTACTGATCAATAACACTTGTTTTCTTAATTACTTACACATTTAAATATGTTTCTTAAAGCTTTTTGTCCACTGATAGTACAGTATATTGTAAACAGTCTATTTGTAAACATATTTGTACAGTATATATAAACAGTGGTACCTTTAGGCAGCATTATGCTTAAAAATATTTAACATAGCTTTTGTCATCTGACACTTTTCAGACTGTGAATCGTCCAAAAACTATAAATATATGGCATGGCTATTCCTTAGGAGGAATTCATGCTTGGCATGCACTGTGTAGAACATGTTGTTTAATTCAGTCTTTGAGAAGTGCAACCTAAAATTCAAGCTTCAAAATGACACATGAATTTATATACAACTAAGCTTTTTGTGTGGTAGGTATGCAGTCCTTATGAATGGATGGCAGGATCTTCCTAGTTGTAAAAACAATTGAAAGATTGGCGTCAGAGAATTATTTTACTGCAACTTTCATAATTGGTGTTTCTTTGCCTATTGAAACATTGCCTAGCCAAGGAGGTTTTAAGATGCCTTGAAAATTTGCATTGTGCTAAAGACATACTTAAAAGTTTTTTTCGTCGGACACTCTTCAGAGTATGAATCGTCAGAAAGGAAAGTATATGTATATGGCAACCTGTTTATACGGAACATGTATCAAATCTAGCCAATCATAAACAAGAACGCAAACAAAGAAAGAGAAAATGAAGAAACAAAACATTAGTCTTTCTGAACTTAAGAGTACTGGTTTTCTTGTTTTAATTTAGACAGACTCCAATTCTTTAAGATGAATGGACAATCTAGCTGTGCCAATTATTCAAAAATTCTCGTCCTTGTACATTTTGGCGATTTCTGAATTTTCTAGTGAATGTTGGCCTATGGCAGAATCGCATGTTTTGGCAGTCATTTTTGCGTTACAAGCTCGAGATTGCTGTTCTCTAGGAGAAATTGATGCTTTGCGTACAGTGGCTGGAACATGTTGTTTGATCGTGTCACCCAATCTTTGAGAAGTGAGACCTATATACCGAGCTTCAATTGGCACAAAAATTCATACTACTAAGTTTTTTGTGTGGTAGGTACACTATCCTTGTGAAGAGATGGCAAGATTTTCCTAGTCATGAGAACAATTCTTGGATTAACAGCAGAGAAACAGTTAACTACAGCTGTTTAATCTGTGTTTCTATGCGGATAGAAATATTGCCTAGCCAGGGACGTTTTAAGTATACAGGACATTTTTGAGGCCTGAAAGATCTTTTGGTTGCAAAATCAGTGATCTTTTCTCGAGTAATCCTAGAAACAACATGCTCTGGATACCCGTCTGAAAATCTTTCTTTGCACCAGTAATTTGTAGAATGAGTTTTTGCCAGAGAAATTTCTTTAAAATTATGGTACATTGTCATTGCTTTCCCTATCAAAGTTTCATATTGCTCTTACTGGTTTTTTCAATTTCCACTGATGTTTACCTATTACCAGCCATTACTTCCATCCCAACAATAAACATTTGTGGATACACCAGCCAATATCTACATCTAATATCTTGTACATCAAAATATATGTACTGTTTACTTATGCTTTGGAGCCATGCCCTTCAATTTATCGGAAAACACCTATTATATGTATTGTGTCGTATTGCATTGTATTGTATTGCATTGTATTGTATTTTATTGTATTGTATTTTATTATATTGTATTGTATTTTATTTTATTGTATTGTATTGTATTGCATTGCATTGCATTGTATTGTACTGTATTGTATTGCATTGTATTGCATTGCATTGCATTGCATTGCATTGTATTGTATTGTATTTTATTGTATTTTATTGTATTGTATTGCATTGTATTGTATTGTATTGTATTGTATTGTACTGTACTGTACTGTACTGTACTGTACTGTACTGTACTGTATTGTATTGTATTGTATTGTACTGTATTGCATGGCGCCTGTACTCAGCATTCCGGGGGTTTAAGAACAGTGCGCTTACGATGAGTGGCCCCTTACAACTATTGCACCTACAGAAGTGGAAGAAGAGGAACATGATGTACTTTACTTGTTATGTATTAACCTACAGGAAAAGATTAAAGCTAGAGATTTGAGCAGTGAACTAGTAATTGTGATTTTATACAGTGTGAACACATGAATGAGCAGCGATTGCTGTAAAAGCTAGTAAGGGAGTGGACATGAATTTCTATATCAATTTGGAACAGCTCGTCACAGTATCAAAGACGCTTCCAGTTGGCACAGCGACAGTTGAACAGAGGTTTGGTGCAATCGTGATTGACGAGGTTTGATGAATTGTGTGCTTAGGTGGAGTCACAACAGCTTGGGTGTTTCAATGGCAAGTGATTTTATGTACTGTCGATGAACAAAGATATTCTCAAATCCCTTAATGTGGATAAAGTGTTGGACCATTGGGTTTATCAAAAGGACTGAGTAGTGCCCTTCAACTAAACACGATAATATTAGCTAATTTGAACTTAATTTGGTGAATCTTTAGGATGAGAGTAGATAATAATCGATAATATAATGTTGAATATTAGTGTTCTAGTTGTGTAGTTCTCTTGGCATTTCCATTGAGTCATGATCTTTTTACAATAGTAAACAGGAACAAACAAGGCCAGTTGCAGTAGGTCTGCTGGCCAGATCCCGACAGGGTACTTGTGACGACCCTACAAATTAATTAAATACTAGAACAGGAGCACAACAACGCAATCAGCCTTTTGCAGAGCAAAAACTAATGCATATAGGTATGAGAGTAGTGTGTAAAAACGTATTTAAGTTTCATTTTGTTTGAAAATTATTGAAGGGGCAGCCACCCCCTCGCCTCCCATGTGTCACCACTGTTTCATACTTGGCTTTGTGTGTATCCTTAATCAAAATATTGTTTTGATTTGAAGTCGTCAGTTGAAGAGCTTATAGTAACTGCTAATTACATTACACGAACAAACTCCTTTAACCCTTTTCTTTCCATGTTGAACGTTAGAGACAAGAAATTAAGACTGACAATTTGGCTCACAGTCTTGATTTCTTTCATGATACAACCGTCACACCACTTTCATTTGCGTTTTGATATTTCTTCATTATATTCTACTGTAGGACAATCAAGAACTAAGAAAGTTCTAAAGTAACAAATTTATTGCCGACGTTTTATGAAGAAATATTGTATTATTTCGTAGTGCCGTGCATTTGTAGAAGCCGTGCTTTCGGCTTTCTCTGTAGTGTGACGTTGTTGTTACATCGTGTTCCCTCTTGTGGAAGACACACTTTATTAAGCTATTTGTGCACTGAAAGGCATCCTTTTTACAAGACCCTTTTTAATACGAGTCCAATTTTAAAGTGAAAGGTATTTAATAGTATTATTTAAGCTATGTATTTCCCCGTGCTTCTGAATAATTGTTGATTCTTTGTTTTAGAACAACATTAACTACAAGAGGAAGTGTAGAGGTCCTTGATGTTTGTTAAGTATTTTAGCTAAGAGTGAATGGAGAATTTATTTCAGATGTACGATATTACTGGATCAATCTTTTTGTGGTACAAAACTTGAAAATCGGCTAGAAAATTTTAAAATTTTTTATTACTGAATCCTGGATAATTAATGACAATAGCCTATACCTGATATATGAAAATTATATATTTAGTTCAGTGAAAAGAATTTTTTTAAAAAATTACTAATATCATAGTATCCTTGTCAATTGCAACTCCACCTTCTTTCTGGTACGAGATCCTCACAATGGGTGGTAAATAAATGACAATGAAATTAATTCCTTTAAAGGAAACTGGGTACACCATCGAGTGACCTTTTGGGAGATGAAACGTTCAACATCGGAGAACGTTTATACGTTATCGTGTATTTGAAACGTCTGCTGACGCTTCAAATACACGATAAATAGCATCCGAAATATGTTGAAATTGAACAAAGACATTGCCCATTACCTGCTTTGTCAAACATTAAATGATATTTAGAAGATTTCTCAATTTGTTTGTTAGTAAAGTTAGATATAATTTTTCCATTTTCCCTGACAGCGATTCATTACAGAAATCCATACCCAAGACCAGTAAGTTTCATCGTAATTATTCTTAGAATTTAATACATTTATACGTTTAATGGTATGGGGCTCACTGTTATTAGTTGTTTATTCATAGGTTGATAGGAATATGGCGCGGAGTAATTCGAAAGCATTTGATCTTGAATTATTTGCTAGGAATAGGCGTAAGACTATATCTGCTTTGTTGTATGTGTGTTTAGGGCGGATGTTATAGAATTAATTTTAACATTAATATAATATTTAACATTGTAAATGATAACTTTTGTGTCAATTGTGTCATTTCCCCTCATTTGTTTCGGCATGATAAATCCGCTCTCAATCTCAATTTCACGAAAAGATGGCAGAGAAATCGATAGGAAGTAGCTTATCTATGGCTTCCTATTTTCAGCCGTCTTGGCATATATAACTTAGGAGGCAGGAAATATTTAATATTGTATTTTCAAGTGTTCAGAGCTATGTATCTTAGAAGGTAGCTAATATATGATGTACTTTCAAGCAGTCAGGGTTTTGTAGCCTAGGAAGTAGCTAATATTTGTCGTCATAATTTCAAGTGTCTATTGATTGTTCAAACAATCTGTCATTCCCTTTTGACATGACGCTCCATTGTATCATGTAGGTGAACTTTCCACCTATGTCTGTCGCCCAACCAGGAAAACGTCCAGGAAAAGTACAGGAGCGGAAACGACGTCAAGCTAAACCATTGTATATCCGGTCATATGATGAATATGACCAAAACTGAAGAGTGATGGATTTATTTTAATTTACTAAAAGTTGCCGTACTGAGCGTTCATCGTAACTTCTTCTTTTTCTGTTGGTAGCATGAGAGGTGTACAGTGTGGATTTACAGTGATAATTTAGGAACTAATTTTGACAATAAACAAGGTTGTAAGGTTGTTATCTCTTTCAATCTTCATTTTCCGTATTGGTACCCAGTGTAATTTTATGTTTTTTTAAATTTGTTTCCACGGTTTTTATTTGTTATGGAAGGATTTATGAGTTTATCACCTCATTGCAATCTATGTACAACTGTAAATGAATTAATACGCATTGGTGGTCATTGCCTACGTAACTACAATACATGGTCATTGTCATAGACAATGTAAGAATATTTCAAGTGTTGAATAATTTTTTCGAAACGCTTAATGTTACAGTTGTCTTTGTGAGAAGGGATATCTTAAGAAGCTTTTTAAGTTGTGCAAGAAAAGTGTCACGTTTGCACTTGTGACGCCCCGAATATATATGTATATAAAATATGAATTACTCAAATAGCCAGCACTCACCAATAATATACAAAAATATGTGAATCAAAAATACACCGTTCTGTGACTTCGATTTTATCTTCATTAGAATGCATGACAGTAAATATATAAATATATGTTCGCGTGTGTATATATATTTGAGTCCGAGGGTTGCGAATTCATCGTTTTTAATTCTTGAGGTGGCATTAGCAGAGATCGACAGATGCTATGCACCGTCCTAAGTGTAAACATTTCAACCAGATAAATTCAGTAGAAGTTTGGCCTTTGTTGAAAGCAACATAATTTAAGAGGAATCTTGACTATTTTAGATTTCAGTTGGTCACACCATCCTAGTGGAAAGGAGAGTTTGGTTATTAGACTGTGACTAGATCCTGCTGAAAACAAACTTTGTTTATGAACTTGCTTATTTACGTATTCATTTTGTATTCATAGAAATCGCTACTTAACTATACTTAGTGTTGCCTTGGCCAAGAAAAAAATATGGCGTTACAGTTTAAGCGAGAGCACTGATTCTCTGTCTTGAAAACATAGAGCATGAACAAATACTAAGTACTCGGGACTGTCATGTGGTATGATGTTTATGAGGCTGTATTAGGCTCGGCTGATAACTATGCGGTAGAGCGACAATTAATATTCTTGGGCTCTTTACAATGAAAATATGGTGATATAGATCGTTAATCAGTGGAACGTATGTCTTAATTCTATGCCTGCTGAGATATATCCTACTCTTTCGTACTTGGTTCGTTAAATCTAGATCAACTACACTTCGTCCTGTGTAAAGAGGAAAAAGCAACCTCATCATATAGAGCGTAGAGTTCTCTGTATTTGTTCACAGTTTGAGTTAACTTTGGAAGAGGAGAAAATAAACTCTATTTCATTAAAAAACAGGTAACCAACAGGTAAAAACAGGTAAGTTTTTTATCAAAGATTTTCGGAAAAGATCACTACTTTTTTCAGTCCCAGTAAAGTTTAGCCCTAAAAAATGTCCTGCCTACTTAAAACTTCCTTTGTTAGCCACGGGAATACTTGTCCTCTTCTGCTATGGAAACATTGATTCATGGATCAGTAACAAGCCGGTTAGATTACTGTAATGGCCTGTAAATAGGGGAATCATCCTCACAGCTTTGTAAACTGTGAATACAAAATGCAGCTGGACGTGTTGTTTGTGGAATCTGTGGTAGGGAGCAAAATTCTTCTTAAAGTACTTAAAGATATGCACTGGCTGAATATTTACATCCCATTATTATTATTATTACTATTATTATTATTATTATGATTATTATTATTATTACTATTATTAATAGCATTATTATTATTATCAATATTTACTTTATGCATTGTTTATTACTTCCTAGAGAGCTAGGTCCAAACAATGGTCCTAAGGTTCCAGAGGGTAGGTGTTGCTTTCTACTTTATTGATAGCACCCTCCGTGTTATGTGTGCTGTTCCAAGGAGGGCTATCTTCTGGACTTCTTGTATGTTGATGTTACCAGTAATCTTGTCAGTGTACTTCTCTAGTCCCTTCTTCACAAGTCCAAGAGCTCCGATGACGACTGGTCTTGTTATGGTCTTCATTCCCCACATCCTGTTGATCTCAATTTCCAAATCCTTGTACTTTGACAGCTTTTCAGTTACT
>JANTCA010019417.1:0-24319 GCA_024741275.1 Chironex yamaguchii
TAGAGCGGAGGACCGTAGTTTGCGATCACTTGACATCCTTAGGTCGCTGGTTCAAATCCGGCTCAGTGGAGAACGCTTTTTAATATTTACCAATGCAGAAATTCTATTAATTTGTTGCATGATTTGTTTTTCTCTCCATATCGATGCCACTGCAGAAAGCGTGGATTCCAGCTTTAGTTACCATTCCTATGTTTGGCCATCAAGGTGATAATGTGAGTAAACTGGCCTTCTCTGCACTTGATCACTGGGAGAAATCGAGCTGCATGAATTTGTCTTGAGCGTCTGCATTAAAGACTCAAGAAGCTGACCACAGTAAAAGAATCTGTTAAATGGAAGAAACGTAGCAGTAGAACATTACCACTTATAGCTCAGTTGGTAGAGCGGAGGACCGTAGTTTGCGATCACTTGACATCCTTAGGTCGCTGGTTCAAATCCGGCTCAGTGGAGAACGCTTTTTAATATTTACCAATGCAGAAATTCTATTAATTTGTTGCACGATTTGTTTTTCTCTCCATATCGATGCCACTGCAGAAAACGTGGATTTCACCTTTAGTTACCACTGTTATGTTTGGCGATGTTAGGGTAATGGAAGTAAAGTGGCTTTCTCAATACTTGACCACTGCGAGAAGTCAAGTTGCATAAATGTCTGTTGAACATCTGCATTTAAGAGTCAAGAAGCAACGACAGTAAAAAAATCTGTTAAATGGAAGAAACCCGGCAGTAAAACATTACCACTTATAGCTCGGTTGGTAGAGCGGAGGACTGTAGTTTGCGATCAATTGACATGCTTAGGTCAGTGGTTCAAATCTGGCTCAGTGGAGAACCCTTTTTGATATTTACTGATGCAGAAATTCTATTAATTTGTTGCATGATTTGTTTTTCTCCACGTATCAATGCCATTGCGGAAAACGTGGATTCCATCTTTAGTTACCACTCCTATGTTTGGCGATCTTAGGGTAATGGAAGTTAAGTGGCTTTCACAATACTTGACCACTGGGAGAAATCAAGCTGCATGAATTTGTGTTGAGCTTCTATATTAAGGACTCAAGAAGTGGAGGACAGTAAAAGAAGCTGTTAAATGGAGGAAACGTGGCAGTAAAACATAACCACTGATAGCTCATTTGGTAGAGCGGAGGACTGTAGTTTGTGATAAATTGACATCCTTTGGTCAGTGGTTCAAATCCTGCTCAGTGGAGAAACCTTTTTAATATTTACCATTTCATAAATTCTACAAACTTGTTGCATGATTTGTTTTTTTGCACGTATGGATGCCATTGCAGAAAACGTGGATTCCAGCTTTAGTTACCACTCCTATGTTTCTCAATACTTGGCCACTGGGAGAAATCAAGCTGCATGAATTTGAGTTGAGCGTCTATATTAAGGACTCAAGAAGTGAAGGACAGTAAAAGAAGCTGTTAAATGGAGGAAACGTGGCAGTAAAACATAACCACTGATAGCTCATTTGGTAGACGAAGGAATGTAGTTTGAGATCAATTGATATTTTTAGGTCAGTGGTTCAGATCCGGCTCAGTGGAGAACCCTTTTTAATATTTACCATTTCGTAAATTCTGTTAATTTGTAGCATGATTTGTTTTTCTCTCAATATCGATGCCATTGCAGAAGGCGTGGATTCCGGCTTAAGTTACAATTCCTATGTTTGGTGATCTTAGGATAATGTGAGTAAAGTGGCCCTCTTTACACTTGACCACTTGGAGAAATCAAGGTGCATAAATGTCTGTTGAACATCTGCATTTAAGAGTCAAGAAGCAACGACAGTCAAAGAAGCTGTTAAGTGGAAGAAACGTGGCAGTAAAACATAACCACTGATAGCTCAGTTGGTAGGGCGGAGGACTGTAGTTTGCGATCAATTGACATCCTTAGGTTAGTGGTTCAAATCCCGCTCAGTGGAGAACCCTTTTTAATATTTATGATTGATAAAATCTGGAAACTTGTTGCATGATTTATTTTTCTCTCAATATCGTTGCCATTCCAGAAAGCTTGGATTCCGGCTTAAGTTACTATTCCTATGTTTGGCGATCTTAGGGTAATGGAAGTGAAATGGCTTTCACAGTACTTGACCACTGCGAGAAATCAAGCTGCATAAATGTCTGTTGAACATCTGCATTTAAGAGTCAAGAAGCAACGACAGTAAAAGAAGCTGTTAAAAGGAAGAAACGTGGCAGTAAAACATAACCACTGATAGCTCAGTTGGTAGGGCGGAGGACTGTAGTTTGCGATCAATTGACAACCTTAGGTCGCTGGTTCAAATCCGGCTCAGTGGAAAACCCTTTTTAATATTTACCATTGACATAATCTGGAAACTTGTTGCATGATTTGTTTTTCTCTCAATATCGATGCCATTGCAGAAAGCGTGGATTCAAGCTTTAGTTACCATTCCTATGTTTGGTGATCTTAATATAATGCTAGTAAAGTGGCCTTCTCTACACTTGACCACTGCAAGAAATCAAGCTGCCTGAATTTGTGTTGAGCGTCTGCATTAAAGACTCAAGAAGCTGACCACAGTAAAAGAATCTGTTAAATGGAAGAAACCTGGCAGTAAAACTTTACCACTTATAGCTCAGTTGGTAGAGCGGAGGACTGTAGTTTGCGATCAATTGACATGCTTAGGTCAGTGGTTCAAATCAGGCTCAGTGGAGAACGCTTTTTGATTTTTACCAATGCAGAAATTCTATTAATTTGTTGCATGATTTGTTTTTCTCCACGTATCGACGCCATTGCAGTAAACGTGGATTCCACTTTTAGTTACCACTCCTATTTTTGGCGATCTTAGGGTAATGGAAGTAAAGTGGCTTTCACAATACTTGACCACTGGGAGAAATCAAGCTGCATGAATTTGTGTTGAGCTTCTATATTAAGGACTCAAGAAGTGGAGGACAGTAAAAGAAGCTGTTAAATGGAGGAAACGTGGCAGTAAAACATAACCACTGATAGCTCATTTGGTAGACGAAGGAATGTAGTTTGAGATCAATTGATATTTTTAGGTCAGTGGTTCAGATCCGGCTCAGTGGAGAACCCTTTTTAATATTTACCATTTCGTAAATTCTGTTAATTTGTAGCATGATTTGTTTTTCTCTCAATATCGATGCCATTGCAGAAAGCGTGGATTCCGGCTTTAGTTACCATTCCTTTGTTTGGCGATCGTAGGATAATGTGAGTAATGTGGCCATCTTTTCACTTGACCACTTGGAGAAATCAAGCTGCATGAATTTGTGTTGAGCGTCTGCATCAAAAATTCAAGAAGTTAACCACAGTAAAAGAAGCTGTTAAGTGGAAGAAACGTGGCAGTAAAACATAACCACTGATAGCTCAGTTGGTAGAGCGGAAGACTGTAGTTTGCGATTAATTGACATCCTTAAGTCGCAGGTTCAAATCCGGCTCAGTGGAGAACCCCTTTTAATATTTACCATTGGATAAAACCAGGAAACTTGTTGCATGATTTGTTTTTCTCTCCATATCGATGCCACTGCACCAAGTGTGGATTCCTGCTTTAGTTACCATTCCTATGTTTGGCGATCTTAGGATAATGTAAGTAAAGTGGCTTTCTCTACACTTGATCACTGCGAGAATTCAAGAGGCATGAATTTGTGTTGAGCGTCTGCATTTAAGAGTCAAGAATCAACGACAGTAAAAGAAGCTGTTAAATGGAAGAAACGTGGCAGTATAGCATAACTACTGGTAGCTCAGTTGGTAGGGCGGAGGACTGTAGTTTGCGGTGAATTGACATCCTTAGGTCGCTGGTGCAAATCCGGCTCAGCGGAGAACCCTTTTTAATATTTATCATTTCATAAATTCTACAAACTTGTTGCATGATTTGTTTCTCTCTCAATATCGATGCCACTGCAGAAAGTGTGGATTGAAGCTTTAGTTGCCAGTCCTCTGTTTGGCGATCTTATGGTAATGGAAGTAAAGTGGATTTCAGAATACTTGACCACTGGGAGAAATCAAGCGGCATGAATTTGTGTTGAGCGTCTCTATTAAGGACTCAAGAAGCGGAGGACAGTAAAAAGATCTGTTAAACTTAAGAAACGTGGCAGTAAAACATAGCCACCGATAGCTAAGTTGGTAGAGCGGAGGACTGTAGTTTGGAATCAGTTGACATCCTTAGGTCAGTGGTTTAAATCCGGGTCAGTGGAGAAGCTTTTTTCATATTTATCATTTCATAGATTCTACAAACTTGTTGCATGATTTGTTTTTCTCCTAATATCGATGCCATTGCAGAAAGCGTGGATTCCAGCTTTAATTACCATTCCTATGCTTGGCGATCTTAGGATAATGTAAGTAAAGTGGCTTTCTCAACACTTGGCCACTGCGAGAAATCAAGCTGCGTGAATTTGTGTTGAGCGTCTATATTAAGGACTCAAGAAGTAGAGGAAAGTAAAAGAAGCCTTTAGATGGAAGAAACGTGGCAGTAAATCATAAGCACTGATAGCTCAGTTGGTAGAGCGGAGGACTGTAGTTTGGAATCAGTTGACATCCTTAGGTCAGTGGTTTAAATCCGGCTCAGTGGAGAACCCTTTTTAATATTTACCAATGCATAAATTCTACAACCTGTTGCATGATTTGTTTTTCTCCGCGTATCGATGCCATTGCAGAAAGCATGGATTCAAGCTTTAGTTGCCTGTCTTTTGTGTGGCGATCTTAGGATAACGTGAGTAAACTGGCCTTCTCTACACTTGGCCACTGCGAGAAATCAAGCTGCATGAATTTGTGTTGAGCGTCTATATTAAGGACTCAAGAAGCGGAGGACAGTAAAAGAAGCTGTTATGTGGAAGAGACGTGGCAGTAAAACATAACCACTGATAGCTCAGGTGGCAGAGCGGAGGACTGTAGTTTGCGGTCAATTGACATCCTTAGGTCGCTGGTTCAAGTCCGGCACAGTGGAGAATCCTATTTAATATTTCCCATTGCATTAATTCTATTAATTTGTTGCATGATTTGTTTCAAGTAATGTTCGATGCCACTGCTGAAATCCTGTATTGAAGGTTTAGTTCCCATTCGTACGTCTTGCAATTTTGACAGAATGTGAGCAAAGTGGCCTCCTTTACGCTTGACAAATGTAAGAGATCAAGCAAGGGGAATTTGTGTTGAAGGTCTCCATTAAATGGATAAGAAGTGTAAGACGTTAAGAGAAGCTATTTATGCAAAGTTATAATTTGCGGGCAATAAACACTGGTAGGTGAGTGCGAAGAGTGGAGGACTGTAGTTTGCGACCCATTGACATCCTTAGGTCGCTGGTTCAAATCCGGCTCAGTGGAGAATCCTATTTAATATTTACCATTGCATAAATTCTACAAACTTGTTGCACGATTTGTTTTTCTCCACGTATCGATGCCATTGCGGAAAACGTGGATTCAAGCTAAGTTTGGCGATCTTAAAATAATGTGAGTAAAGTGGCCCCCTCTACACTTGACCACTGCAAGAAATCAAGCTGCCTGAATTTGTGTTGAGCGTCTGCATTAAAGACTCAAGAAGCTGACCAGAGTAAAAGAATCTGTTAAATGGAAGAAACGTGGCAGTAATAAATAACCACTGATAGCTCAGTTGGTAGAGCGGAGGACTGTAGTTTGCAATCAATTGACATCCTTAGGTCGCTGGTCCAAATCAGGCTCAGTGGAGAACCATTTTTATCTTTTCCCATTGCATCGATTTCATTAATTTATTGAATGATTTGTCTGTTTATCCGGATCGATGCCACTGCATCCTATTTAATATTTCCCATTGCATTAATTCTATTAATTTGTTGCTTGATTTGTTCGAAGTGATGATCGATGCCATTACTGGAAGCGTGGTTTCATGATTTCTTGACGCCATGTGAGTAAAGTGGCTTTCTTTTTACTTGACCAGTGCAAGAAGTCAAGGTAAAGGAATTTGTGTTGAAGGTCTACAATAAAGAGTTAAAAAGCTGAAGACAGTGAGCGAAGCTATTAAATAGAAATGAAAGATGCCAACAGAACATAACCACTGATAGCTCAGTTTGTAGAGCAGAGGACTGTAGTTTGCAATCACTTGACATCCTTCTGTCGCTGGCTCAAACCTTGATTCAGTGGAACGAATTTTGTAATGCATCAAATGGGACACAGACGGAAGGAGATGGTGATAAAATTCCAGCTGCTAGAAGCTTCTCTAGAAATAGTCTCATGCAATATAAGGGTGTTGTTAGAA
Organism: Chironex yamaguchii; assembly: GCA_024741275.1. NCBI lineage: Eukaryota > Metazoa > Cnidaria > Cubozoa > Chirodropida > Chirodropidae > Chironex > Chironex yamaguchii. Next base: position 6,184 of record JANTCA010019417.1, read on the forward strand.
AAGCATTTTGTAGATTGTTATTAACGAGTGAAACTGATATTTATTGTTTCTTTGATTTAATATATATAACCCCGTTGGCTTAGGCATGGGGAGTGTGCTCCTGAATGGATACATTTTTTTATATCTGATGGTCCTTGATTTAGAAGGCTATATAGAGATTCCACGGTGGATTCATTGATAGTTTAGTTGGACTGGAGTACTGGAATATGTGATCACTTGGATTAAATGGAGCCCGTCTCTCATACTAAAAGCGTGCAGTTAAGACTACAACTATCCCCCTTTCGATCGTACCTCTGCTCACTGGAAGAGAAGGCAAGTGGGCCGTAGTTGACTAGTCTGACAGACAAGGCTTAGGGATTAACACAGACAAAATTGACATCAAAAGTTTTAAAGATTTTTGAAACAAGACACAACCCAGATTCCAATGCGCAATACAATAGTCAACAAACTTAGGGACAAAAAATGTTCGATATCCCAGTATGCATTCCATGTAATTTACACCGGAGATATGCGGCGTGGACTGCGCAGTTTTCTCGGTGTACTGGCGTCAGAGTTTCTTGTTTTGAACGTTGGAGTAAAGGCATACAACACCGAAATAAAAATTTTGCGGGGGGTATTTCCCGTTACATAAAACCTAGCATTGTCCATTGTCCTGGATTCCAGCCAATAAAACAAAAGATTGGAAATATTGATATCCATTACAATCTACGCATCTGCTCATCCAAACAAAGCTTATCAATATTCAACATTCTTCAGTCTATGCAATAACAAAACCATTACCCAAAGTTGGCGAAAAAAAATTGTGACCCTGGTATGAAGGCCAAAAAAGGCCAAACAAATTTTCAGCTTGAGATTTACATGGAATGTATATTGGACAAGAACGGTTGTCCACATTATCTTGTTGATCAATGACATGATTTATACTATAAATATATGTTGAGTGATATGGCTTAAACGAGGCGGAGTGGTAATAAGTATTACCATGTACTGCCTGGTAGATCTAATCCTGCAGCGTACAAATACTAGTTATTATGTTACAAAATTACAAATATTTTCCGTTTACTGCTGGTCATTTTTCGAGCTCTTGTTAGATGTAACTTTCATTAATATCGGGATGGTTGAGTACAGGCAGACAATGTTTCACAAATATTACCGATAATATTATCACATTTCTAAGAACTCTGTGACATTGGAGCTATTCCAAATCTATTATTGAGTATCTCTCTTGGCGGTGCTTACACAGTGAAAGAAAAAGCACTACTTCTTGCGGAAAAAACTCATCAAATTTGCTTGGGTTTTAGGCTTGGAAGTCACCGGTTTCTTTATTTCTATCGTTGCATTTGATCGGTCAACCGAAGCATTTGGCGCTTTGTCCACATCCATTTCTTTTTCACTTTCTTCACTGCCTGACTCACTCTCATAAACTTTCTTGATAACTAAATAAACAAAGCATAAAATTGCACAATAAATAAACTTAAAATGACATCAAGAAAATACATTTCCGTAAATAGACGAGAAAAAACTCTAAACTACGCTATTATCGATAGTGACAAACATGATATTGGGACATGCATTCCAAGCCAAACAAAAGCATGCCTCCAAATATTTTAATGGAAGCAGTGCACCGAGGCCCCTCCATTTCTTGCCTCTCCGACTATATTTACCCTGGTCACGCCGCTAGCAGAAATATTCTCTACCCTATGCATATCACCATGCTTGGGTTATCGATGCGTTGCTCTGAGGCATGCACAGCATCCTCTGCAATCCCCACAGAAGACTGAAGCACCTCCGAGTAAACAGTGGGACGAAGAGTGACATGAAAGGGAACGGTATGCTACTGACAAGTGTGCAGCATAGATTTCAGATTATCCACTACATGGTGCCGACTGAACATATTGAAAACAGTCGGTCAAGCTTGACTAACTTGAACATGACTGAAAGCAACAATTATTTTAGTGATCGTAAAACTCCACAAACAACCTACTAAGAGTAATACTTGGTGTATCATGAAGTTTGCTAATCCTGAGCAGGAACAACAGTTGATTTGGCTTGACAAATTACAGCTTTGCAAAAGAATCTCTATTTATACCCAAGAATCTATTGTAAAATAAAAGTATGTAAATAAGTATACTATACAAACGATTTCCTAATATTTATCCTTGCAATGTGAAAAAGAAAAAAAAAGATAAACATAAATAAAAAATATTTCTTCTGTCCTCAGTAATTCTGGACAGCAGGGGACATCAAAGGGTCTTCACTAGTTTAAATAAACAATATTCAACGAAACATTGCGCTACAAACATCAAGATGCGCTTCACATTCACACGCCATGCACCATACCCATATATCCATCATCATTGACAAATGTTTTAGATTTTAAAACACGTCGTCTATTTCTTCTTTTTGAAGGCTTCTCCACTTCCTTTTGCTCCTCTTGCAAGGATACCTCACCACTGGAGCTCCTCGTTGAAGATTTGGATTGCTCTGAAAAGCAAATTTTACAAATCAGTACATCTAAGAAGAAATTCTATAAGCCATCGAAAAACACACTTCACTCGAAGCCTAGTTATGTCTTACCAGTCACTTTCAAAACATGTACTCATTTTCAACAACTTCCTATTCACAACTGCATTCCACTGAGTGACGATCACACTTACACTAATCATACTTGCAGCAAGTGGGTGATACTTATCGAGATCGACAGATAATTGCCAATTTGTTCCGTCAAATGCCAGGTGCCGTATGGCTATTAAAATTTACGCATTCGTCCAAAGAAAAAAATCAAATTCAAACAATATGTCAAATTCAATTGGCATGATAAACTACTGAGTACTAAACAGCACATCAAGTCTTTGAAATAACCTAAATATTCTTGTGTGAGGTAGCATCCTTAGAAGATGCATATTCAGTTATAAAGCATGCAACCATGACTAAATATGATACATAGAGCTAAGACTGATAAATAGTTTTACCCTCGTTATCACTCTGAGATTCTGGTTCTTTCGCCCTTTTTCTCTTCCTTTTCTGCTTCTCCTCCTTTTGCTCTGTGAAACAAAACAAGTTGTAACAAGAGACGTGATTGGGAACCTGGTAGCGATTATTTAAACCGTGAAGACCAGAGCATAAAACCAGCACTTTCATCTGAGAAAACAGGGACAGTGCCCGTTGCTTTGTAATCAGGGGGTCCAATTCCATGCTCAATGGTCAAATTCATATGTCCGATTTTATGTTTGTCTTTGAAGCCATCGTGTTTGGGTTGTTTGCATTGTTTATTACGTCACTATTCACCAGAAAACGGCTGATGAACGGCTTCTAGTGGCAAACTGCAATCATCGCCAAAAGTCTTGCGACTTTTCCATACTTTTAATGCTTAATTCCCTCATCCCATCTAACAATCTTTGTGGGGAGGAGGAAGCTTTAAAAGACAAGGGTAATACTTTCAGTTAAAGAGTAACTTAGAGTTTTCCTATTGTTAGGTGTACCAAGGACTTTTTGCAATGATGGTACGTCTTAGTTACTTGTGTTGAAACAGTCTATGTGACCTACTCTAACTTGCAATATGATATCCAACAAAAGGCTTTAGTACATGACTATAGTACAGATACATTCTGTAGTCTTTTCTTGCATTTCCAGTAGATGACAGCCGAAACTAAGCTTTCCGTGTTAGATTACATTACACTAGTCTTAAATATACCAAGAGAAATAATGTCAGCATATTAGTTTAGGCTATAGCATGTATGTGTATAAGCTACCCTCATATAAAATGTGTCAAATTGCAAACGAGACAAGGACAGTGTTCAGTGTTACTTGTAAGAGAGTAGTAATACCTCATCAAACACAAAAAACAGAGGCTACTGGTTTAAATTCAGGTACCGTGGAGCATCTCGCCAGGTCCCTGGAAGTAAGGCCATGTGTGCGTCCCAGTCTAAAAGTGACTTCGCAATGCTTAATTGTAAAATAGCCACCGATGGGGCTAAATAACATCGACCCCATGAAAATTAACTTCCCACCAGGGACAACAATAGATGAAGGCTGCTAATAAGACAGGCAATCCTGTTATTTCTTTGCGTCCAAAATTCATGTTAAACACACAATTTGTGAATGTTTCCAATGATGAATAAGAACTAACTATCGTAATATCCGATGCAGTTCATAAATACGGTCTGCTGTTAACTTAAGTTAATTCTGATTAAAATGTGTGAAAGGCTTTATGCTTAGTTCTCCAAACAAGCACATATTGCGCACCATGTTATTATGTGCTCACATACTGCGATTTCAACTAATTATATCTTAAGTTACACTTGAAATATTTAATTTATAATCTATTCAACAAAAGGAAAGAATTTTGACAACGGAGCGTGCTGGGTCAAGTCTAGTTTACGGATAACATTTTTCAGCAGTTGAAGGGAAAAGGGCTGGGTGGGAAAGAAAACGGTAGTGTGTTGGTTCAAATAACAACAAACAATGGAAAAAGGGAGATACAGAAACCGTACTTGGGAAAGAGGAGAAAATCAGTCTGTGGACAGAACTGAGAAGATTCAGGAAATAGTGAAGAACAAACATTACGAAACTTAGGCAAATCACACGATTCGTTTACAGAAATATCTAATCAGACACGAGTACGTATCGAGCGAAAAAGAGAAAGCCGACGGAACAGTCCGCCATGTTTGCCCTTGAACAGGTTAACTTGGCTCTGATGCTTCAAGGAATCAACATGACGAAGGAAAGGTAGTTTGCTCTTCGTCATGGTCATTATAAAGAGTAGAAAAAAACAAACCTTTTATATTCGCTGTTTCCTTTTTTGTCTTTCCCCTGGGCAAGAGAAAATGACATAGAAGCAAGAGAAAATAACGGTCCTCTTAAGTGCTGATAATATTTTGGGACTAAGACGAGGAACAGTAACGAATTTCCTTCTGATCAGATTTTGGGCAGGCAACAGATTTAGTGCAAACTATTCTGGTGTGAGGTCAAGAGAAGCAGATCAAATAATGTTGTCGGATTAAAAGGCTGGAAATAATAAAGGTTGAGAAATGTTTAAGCTTTATCAATATATTTACGTTCATCCTGTGAGAAAGTCGTAAGACATTCACACGATCATGACGTCACGTCCAAAGAACAATCATTTATTTGGGACATTATCGACATTTCAAAAGCAGCCTATTACTCGACAGCAAGCCTCTAAAAAGTAGGTCTAAAAAATAGCTTCTTTGCAATAATTCTTGAAGCAAAAACTAAAACTTGAAATGCTTGAGATGAGAGGAATCGAAAATCACATGTTCACCTTCAAGTCCAACAGTCATCCTGGACTTCATAAAATGTAGTCACAGTACTCAGTAGCCAAACAGCATATATATACAATTAAAAAAAAACACAAATACGGTACATTGGAGCAATTTTTGAGATGCCAATAATTGATAGCAGCATAATTAAAATTAAGGTCAAAAATTTTATTTGAAAGTAAGGAAATCATTATGCTGCATCCACAAGGCATTCACTTTACTAATAACACAACCCTTCCAAATACAATTCGAAAGACACTTACTGAGAACTTTCTGCACCGCCTTTAGACTTAAGAACAAACGTCTCAAAACCCTGAAAAAGAGATGGTACAAACGAAGTACAGAGCAGTTAGTCATAGACAGTTAAAGAGGTAATAACCAAAACCAACATATGTTAACATTAAGGTAGAAAGTAGTGTCAGTCGCAGTAGCCTACCAGTGCCCTAATGTTAAAAGCATGACCAGCAACAACGTATGAGCAGGACAAGCCTGACAAATTGAATTACTTTATTTGGATACAATTTCCCAGAGATTTGATTTTGCGGAGGGTCTACTTTCATCTCATTTCCGAATTTCGCAGATAGGAACCCTGCCCTTGGGGCAGATTTCGTGGATGAGACTCCAATATTTTTTAAACACAAAGTTGGTAAATTAGTCATTAAGCAATCATGGTATATGCAGCGTCATTCACTGACAGTCGCAAACAAAAGTTACCAAAAATAAAGTTACAAAATGTAGTTTATCGTCAAAAGCACCAAATGCGTTTCCTTAACAATCTAATTCAGCGTCGCTTTCCCATTGCATTAAGAGTAGAGAGCCATCATGAATTTGCAAGGGCGTTTGACATGGTTGCTACGAAAGCCTATTACTTTAAACACCAGATGGGATATTTTGAAGGAAGACAATAAACCTTCCAAGCGCATGCGCAGAAAATTTGAAGTGGTGTGGCCCAATAGCAGAAACAATTGCAACTATTCCGTTGCGGAATGATAAGAGATGGGATCATTGTCAAGCTTACCGTATCCAACATGGCTGCTCAACCCGTAGGCATCATTGAAACTGAATAAAACAATGGAACTGTGACCCTATTGTTCTCAGAATTTAAAACACGTAACTAATTATGGCATTCTGTGGGCAAAGGACGTACATGTAGAATTATGAGCGCAACGTACGCTGACGTTTGCTTCTTGTTATATGGAAGCTAGAGTCACAAACCTGTCGTTTCTTTACTCACTAATAAAGAATGATGCTGTTATTATAAAAAAGAATGATTTTTAACGTTATTTGACAATATGTGCGGCAAAATGGTATGTTTCTGTGTTAGAAGTGTTCACCACAAAGGAAGCTGCTTTCTATTCCAATCTGAATTTAATAACTGTACTGCCCTTTCCCATTTTTTCAACTTCTCATTATTTAGTTGAAATACATTGTCTAAAGGCTATACAGGTAAGTAGGAATCCTTTCAGGGCAGCTCCCTTTCCTTCTTTGGACCTTAGGGAATTCGTTCTATTTTTTAAATGTTTTTCTGATGTCGCAATACCTCCTGTCATTAGAATCCATTTTTCATTTATATGATAACTGGTGTTCAACAACGTAACTGCAAATATCTGAAAAAATGCAAGATTTGTAGAACTATGAACTTCCCTTTCTTTGCAGTGCTACAGTTAGGGTTTTCGGTCTGTTCACAAAGTGTGTATTGGTAGAATCCAGCACTTTAACCCCCAGGTTTCCCTCGTATTGCCCGCAATGTCTTCCTCGTAGTCTTCCATAGCGTTTTACAGCAAAAGCCTGTATTGTGATCTGACAAACACTCCCAACTGCCAATTCAACTCACTGATCTTGAGCAAACCGCATGAAAAAACTGTTGTTTTTTTATTCAAATCGTAATTGGCAGTAATTGCTTATAAACATTTAAAAATGCAACTCCTGGCAACCCCACTTTAACAAGATTGTGCAATTATTAAACCCCTTAGACTATCTTGAAAGAAAATTTTGCTAAAACCTGTCAAAAGCAACATTTTGTACTCTCTTGATCATGCTCGACCTTAACTTGGCTAATTAACTTTGCTTGTCTCTATGGAATGTGAGAAACGAGTATGTGCAACAACTCCTGCATAACAGCCATTATGAGTTACGCAACTGAAACAATGGGTTATCGTTCCAGTCATTTTATTGCGTTCAATGGTAGGCATAGATAGGGAGGCGCTATTAAATTTAATGCAGGAAGCTGTTGTTGACGGAAATAATCAGATATCATCTTAGCTGCTACGAGTGACTCCAAACAAGTGGTCGATGGACAAGGATTTGTGGATGTGCCCACTACTTTAAGCAACGAACTGAACATTCACAACAGCATTGAATCAATCGAGTCCAGCAAGGAGTCATTTCTTACGGAAATGACAAAATATCCAAGTATTTGGAACAAGAAACGGCCGGATGACAAGCAAAAAAATACAAGAACTAATGCTTCGCAAAATTTAGCATCAACTTTCAACAAAGATGGTGAATATCAGCTTAATTTTTCTTATGATAGCAAATATGAGTTTTGACCTCAAGCATGTCGTTGTGCATCTCAGTCAGTATCCAACTGAAAAAGAAAGTATCTAAAACTAAAAGAAAATTTGACTTTAGCAGCAACAGTCTTCTTAGGTTAAAGGCGACGTCTCTCATCAATTTTGCGAAACTGTCCCTTCTTCCTTCACGTCAAGACATCGTCACAAAATCCCCATTGGGTGCCTATAAAATAGGCTTAAAAGTGCAAATCAAATGGCCAAAATGTCGGACGTTACTAAGGGAAGTTTCAAGAGTTCTACATTGCTTGAGAGAGGTTAAATTGTACTGGCAACACTGACTACTACGAATTATAGGCGATCAACTTTAGTCCGTGGTGGGCTGGAGATAGCAAGCAAAGTTACCATGAAAATGCCTGGAACAGTAAAAATATATGATGACCAATGGATCTTAAGAGTTGGTGAGACAGCTGTACACAGAGTCTACAATGAAGTCATTTTGGGATCAATTTTAAGCGAGTTAGATGGGCAGTGAGCATCAGCAAACAATAATGGAAGAAAAAAAAGCAAAAAAATCTCACATAACCCAAAAGACAGTCGAAACATTCGCAGCAAGGCTAATGCGTCCACCATCTCCAGGTTCCACTTGGAATTTTCCCTTCAATAAGAACGTTGCTAACCATTTTTCACTAGGTTAATCTCGGGTCTCTAGACGTAATTGTTATGTACCCTTTGTAGATACTGCAAAACAAGCAGTTAAAGACCAAATTTTACCTGATCTTCGTCAGAATCACTCTCTTCGATAACAGCTCTCCTAAAAGAAATCAATAATTGCACAAAATAATTTAAGGAATCGACCACCCGAGTGTCAAAGGAAAAGTATCGTATGACAGCAAACCGAGAACCTTTCCCACTGACAAATGACCAAAAACAGTGCTAAGATCCACTGCAATCCAACCAGGAGTGTCCACTCGTGTTAGACTCCTTTGTCTAGTGAAGTGCATTGAAATAAACACCTCTAGGCAGCCTTTTGTAACAAACACTGACACCATATTATAGTGAATCGTTGTATTTTAAACAATGACAACATCAACACAGAATTACGCTGTAATATCATAACACTTTTTAAACTACTCTTTACTCTTTTTGAATACTTACCTCTTTGCTGGTACTGGTGCTTCACTCAGTGTCTTCATTCTACCATTTGATTTTATTGCTAACAATGGATCCTCCTCCGATTCACTTTTTTTGTTCCTTTTTGCTCCTTTAGTCTGTTTTTCTGCTGTTTTTAGCCGATTTCTATTATCTAATTTGTCCTCGTCGACATCCATCCCGTCTTCTTCCTTACGATTTTCATTTTTCTCTTTTTTTCTCTGTTTTAACCCCTTCGAGAGTTCCGTAGCATCCTCTTTATTTGTTGTTGTCTTGGTTGTGTCTTTTAAATACCTTTCTTTACAATCTTTGTCATCCTTCTTGTCCTTTTCTTTCGTCTCATTTCTGTCCGTCGTGTCTAAAACCATAAAGAAAGACGGTAACAAGATTTCCTTAAAATGGTTAGGAACAAAAATAATCCCTTTATAATCGACAATCAGGGGAATAATAACACGAATCTTCCTTAAAACTGACGTCCTTGCAGCCTAGTTTGCACGATGAGTTAAGTGAGTCAAGTCTATTAATTTTCACGGTCTTAATGCGATATACCCCTGTAAAAACAAGTTATCGTGTTAGGTCCTCCAATACCTGGTGTTTTAATGAGTAAAGAAATTTAAAAAAAGCTGATACTCTAACGAATTGAACCCTGGAAATGAGACATACCGGTATTGCCAATACTGTCCCAATATGTCCATGCCAATACACCCAGGAGCAAAGGCGAAAAGAAAGTGATCAAAAGAAAAAATCCCACAAACATTTTTCTTGTGCTTTTTTTGTCATTAAATACAAATGTTAAGACTCAATAAATCAATAAGGTACAGTGGACTCTCTATAACTCGAACCTCTACAACTTGAATCTCTCCTTAACTCGAAAAGGTTTTTTTTGTTCCTTTGGGCATTTCCTTTCTATAACTCGAACCTTGCAACATTTATGTAGAACTTAAAATGATTTCAATAACACAACTGCTTTTATTTTGCCTTGCAAAAATTCAAAAATTCGAAAAAACTCCCCAAGTCTCTATTACTCGAATCTCTCTATAACTCGAACGATTTTTGATTCCCCATGGCTGTTCGAGTTATAGAGTCCACTGCATTAGCACTTGTCCATAGCACAAAATTACCGTTAATAATATTCTCTGTCATTGAGTCTCAAATCACGATACAAACTGTGGTATTTACCAGAAGACTTTGATTTAAAGTTATCACAGACACAGAATGTACTCTTTCGTTTCTTTGTCCTCTCAGCTTGCTTTCTTTTTTTCTTCGTAAAATAAACAAAGTTCCAAATATCGCCAGAATCTACCTACTTGGAATAATGCAAGTTTTAAACTGCAATGCCATTACGACATGACGTGTCTGTTTTGCATCATGAATAAGCGCAATAGGTTATTGACATATGAGATCTTTATTATATGTTGATTGCCTGACCAGCTACAGCATAGTCATTTTTTGATGATGATCCGGATAAAATCCCGTACTCTGGCGCATTTTTAAATTTCCGGTAATAATACCTTCTTAAAACCACAACTATTAAGGAAATACTCATAGTAAAAACCCTGTTACTGTGATACTGATCAGTAAAGATCATTTGAACATTGAGAAACTGGGAAATTCACTTGACTCCATTGGTCTGAGGGAGGCTTTCACTCTAAGAGTGCTTCTAGTTTCCATATAATGTAAACGAAACGGAAAAACAATTCTGTAAGTATTCTGTAGAGTAAAACAGCCAAACAACCGGGGTTACCAAAACCCCAGAGACCGGGGGGTGTTGTCAACGAAACTCTTCCAAAGTTATAAACTTGACTGATTCTTCAACTGACTCAACTTATTCTTAAATGTACTTATAACCAATACATGGGTCTTTTTTGCTACATAATCATATTACCAAAACGCAACACATATCAAATAGCTTTGAATTTTCCGAACAGTGACAGCGTTCGCTCACTTTTGGATACAAACTCATTTCCAATGATATTCCGTGCGTCAGTTTTCTCTTTGTGAGCATGTAAAATAATCAGGTGATTCACAAGACTCTGCTCCACGGTTGATCTGACAAATGTTTTGATCCTTGAACAATCTTTTTGTGGTACAAAACTTGAAAATCCCCTTGAAAATTTATTACATTAAACGACGTCAAGCATGATAATCTGGAAAATTCTGCCCGCCGGTTCCCACCCCCAACCGTTAGAACCCACCTGCCAAGAAGCACCCGACAGTAATGACTACACGAAATAAGTGCAATAACATCAATTCTTATTCAATCACTTTAGAGATTCGGCAACAACATCACACTGTTTATTCAAACTTTTGTACACAAAGTGGCGTCCACAGCTAGAAAAGCACGATTAGTCCACTGTGTGTCATGACTTGTGTTTTATTTAGAGACTTTGAGGCCATCGAGTGTGTTATTTGGCTAGCTTTGGCAATAATCGTCATTTCCTCGGCTGATATCTACCTCCGCGGAGATACTGGGTCACATACGCTTTATCCTTTTAATATTTGTACATAAAAAGTGGAGAGATACGAACAGTGCGATGCCATGTGCCATTTACAAACTAGAAAACATGAGTATGGAAGACATTGCGAGACAAAAAAAGACAAATAGAGTGATGGATGAATATATGCATACACGAAAGAATGAAATAGGTTACCTTTAATTGTTTTGCCGAAAAATGACAGCTCTGGCTTGTTTTTGGGCTTTCGCTCCTGCTTTTCCGATGGCTAAAATAAAAGACACAAAAATGTCACATTTTTATTAAAAAAAACCGTTATGGCCTAATGTCTGTACAAAACCAAGAAGTCATAGAAGAATAACGAGCCTACATAATAATAAAACAATCAAGTGAGATTTCGAAAGAAAATAATGTGACAAATGACTCCTATCGCATTCAAAAGGTCGAGTTCCATGGTACACTATGACCGGCATATCAAGGCTTACCCAGAATTAAGCCATTCATTGTATATTTATCAAAATGCCACCTGATGAAAATTGGATTCAACTCCCACTCATCTTGTGTGAATCAATTTTATCAAATGAGCTACAATAAACATAGTTAATGCTGGGTGGTACACTTAAGATGGAAATAAATAAACAGGGAAATCTCATCTTAATTTATTTGAATGTACACTGCATTGTTGATATCTCCATCCAATCTGCTGTTCATCTTTTATCACCACAATATGTTTGATAGAACACTTTTCGGTACAACCACGTGTTATCCAGCTTACTCATAAGCATATGTAGTACGTAAAAACAGAATGGCGTATGGAGCCTAGTTCCATGTTAGTGTTTTTGAATTTTACAAATAATATGGGATGCCAAACAATAGCTGCATCTTTCGATTTAGTATCAACAACAAGTAGGGGCACTGTGCGGCTCTGTCAGTACTATTACAGATTAGAAGATGTTAGCAATGTTAAATATTGCTAATATCTAGTGATATAATACATCATTTGTGCACCACTTTGTGTACAGGGCAGGTCAGTATACTTTGAAGTATTTAAGTTGTTAAAACCAAACACACCTAAAAACTACGGATGTTACATAGCACATTCGGTATGAGTGGCAACAAAATTAGCAGCAGAAATAATTCAGTTTAACAAAGTGACTAACTCCTCCCTAAATCAATTTCCATTAAAGCAGAGTCATAGCATCTCTGTCACCAACGGAGTCAAGAATCCATAAAAATAGAAAAGAAAACAGTTAATTGGAACGTTTGTCAAGTCTAAGCAAATATATAATTGTCATTTCGATTTTATTCATCTTTTAATGTAACCCAATGAAAACTAAAGATACAGTGATTCAGGGAAAATTATCAACGGCGGTTAAAAGGTCAGTCCTTGAAGGGCAAAAGGTACCAACATTTTCAACAGAGCGAACGCATGGCTGAGTAAAGCTGACATTCAAGCTAGAACCTAGAAAATCCTCGCGCTGACTTTTTAATACTAAGAATTGGAAGCGACAATGATGCGCCATCGTAGAGTCTCCTACATGTCCGAAAACTTATCTGACAAACAACTGCGGCTGCTACATCGGCATCCTATAAGCACTTCGAACTAGCATTCCAAGCAACTATGGGACCCGTTTCAAAAATATCACCTTCATTTCTTGCTTGTCTGTACTTCTGTCTTGTTTCTCGCCATTTTCACGTGATTTATTCGACTGCTGTCCAAAAAATGAAGCTGTCTGTGAAGGAAACAGTAACAGGAATATGGTTTAGCAAAAACAACAACACAGGGAGCCAGTACCACGCAATTAAATCACTGGTTTATGTAAAGAAGAGTTAATTCACCAAAGTTGTTTTAATTTATCAGAATGTTGAGTTGTGATCACAAGACGGCCTTCAATGTCACTTCACTTGCTAAGGAACTTTAGAATTACAATGAGAAGACTCAGTTACAACTATAAATCCTGATACTGTCACAGAAAGATCAGTTTTGGATCAAAACATACCAATTTCTGTTACGTTTTAAACAAATTCACATCTGCTACAGCTCTTGAAATCGAGGTCGCCACTCGGCAGTGTTGTCTTAAGTTTGCAGGTCTCTACAATTCTGCGTTACGTTTTGCACAATCAGAATGTCATATCACGAAAGATAAAAGCCATATAACTACAAGGAAATAGCGTGGCAACACACATCTCGGTGCAATAGATTATAATTTATTATAATTACATACCGCAGTTTTCTTTTACCACTCGATAAATATGTCGGAACAGGAGAAAGCGGTACCCCAAAAAACGCCTGCAAAGTTTGTCATATTTAAGACAAACGAAAAATTACGCCAAAACCTTAAATCGCAGTCTGAATGCGTCAAACTTGTTAAACAAATTTGAACATTTACATGATTTCATATCGAAAGTAAATTCACCAATCAGGAAGCCCAGTTTATTTTGTCACAAGCATCAACAAACAATTCTCATCATAAGAACAGAACACCAATGCGTTCTTTCCACTTATAGCTTGCTTTCATGCTTTTCTTTCCCAATAACTACTTTTTAGCCAAGGTGGCAGTTTACAATAAGGGGAAGGTTAAAACTTAATTGTTGCCCCATCCTAATCCATTTTTCAAAGATTACTGCCATAATGTATTCTCCCAGTAAAGAAACTTGTCACTTTAAATTTGATATGACAGATATGAATTTCAACTTTTGTGGAAGAAATTGCTCCAAGAACTTTCAAAGATCTAGTCCAATTGATAACAACCACGGTTGTCTCTTATTATCTTAGCTATTACAAACTTAAAACTAACAGTTCCTACACCCCGGCGATCAACTCTACTAACCCCTAATCAATGCAGTTAATTTATAACATATCAGGTTTAAAGAAATTTTAAGCAACCAACTTGATTTGATTGAAAACAGTCCAATCAGTTGAACATTTCATCTCTTGTTCACTTTTTACAAAGGCTACATTTTTCTCACAATGTCCTTCGCGTATCCAACCACTCTTGTCGATATGCCTACGTAGCTTTGCACAAAACAATCTCTAGATTATTCAAGATTTTTCATCTAAGCTCAATCAAGCAAAGAGGTGTTTCACAGACGTACGAGGCTGCATCCAAGCTTTCTGACGTGCACCGGACGCATGTTGTAGCAGATTCTACTACTGTCACATGCTGAAGTACACTTTTGGCATCAGGAGTATTGGCCAGGCAAAACCAAGGTCTGTAAGTTGAAAAGATATCGATCTATTTCTCCAAATATATTGAAAGTTGATTCCAAACATGGACAAACAGACTCTGGATACTACTTAAGACTACAGTACGTCAACAGTTGTGACAGCATTCGCCACCCCTTGCGCGGTGTTCACTAAGCATAACTATTAAGAGCGTTAATAATAACAATAGCTCACAGAAAGTTCCAGAAGAATTCAACGGCGCAAAACATGATAATATCGGAGCAAGTTGTCAAGATTGTCACGATCTTTGATGTTCAATGTAAGTTGGGCATGGAGTTTATTCTTTGGCTTTAATAATAAAGCGTATTATAACCCTGTGGAAGGGCACCTTAGGTATTCTTCGGGACTGCACATTGGGACCAGCTGCTCTGATCACGACCTATGGGAGCTAACACTACAGCCCTTCAGTATATTCAGTAGTGGCATGATAAAACACGATGATGGCTATCGACTCCGAATGAAATTCCGGCTAAGAGACCTCCAGTCCTATGATCGTCGTTCTAATTCTCTTTGAGCAATTTCATATAAAGCGCACGAAGAGCTGTCACCTCTTCGTAATTCCTCCGTATAGAATCACGACAGGTAGTATCTCCACAAAAAGGACCGTCGTTGCACAGTTTCAAGTAGTTATGTGCTATTCTGTGGGTCTATCCACGAGATGCAGGGACCTTAGTCCTTAGTATTCAGAGAGGATTCCACTCACTCGTATTTAAGTTCTAAGTCAATAAAAAATAAAAATGGCTCTTTCTCCTCTTCCACAATGAGTCTGCTAACATCAACACAACTCATGACAAGAGCGAGCCTAAGCTTTTTCGTCATTGTCTTGTCTTCGCTTATTCCTGACAAGTCCATCTTTTTTCTTAATTAAACTACAGTGTCAGCTACAAATGATCTTATAATGAGATTTGGGGTGAAACCTTTTAACATTGTTTAACAGCTCATCAATATCCATCAATATCAATATCTGAGAAGAATGGAGGCCGGAAGAAACCTTTGATAACATCTTCGATAACATCGTCACGATGGTTATCCCCCGCATCATTGACATTGTAATCTACTTAAAAAAGGCCATAGGAATGTCTTGTTGGGGATATGCAATTACAGTTTATCAGTATAGTTTTTTCTGGTTAACTGACGTTGACCAACACACGTATAACTAAGACAACTGATAACATGTGTAACTAAATGTGTCTGACATTAGAAATTGCATATCAAAAGATATTTTGTCAAAAATTTGTCAAGAACAAAATCTGTGAACGTGGCTTAGTTGCCACCAAAATTATGCAATGTTTTTAAAACAAACTTTCAGTCATTCTTCTATCATGGATCATGAGCACCTTCAAAGCGACTGCTGTTATGTTAGGCAGGAACTCCTCTACTTTTGGGCAATAATGGTATCGATAAAGAGTGATAAATCCGTTAGACAATTCATTGGTACGACTGGGGTTTTTTTGTCTCGTGATATTAAAAGTACCCACACCCATTTACACATCAAACTGAAACGTGTTTAACGAAAAAAACAACAACGGACCGCGTAATAAAAGTTTAAGATTGTTGAGCGAGCTGAACCATCACGTCATGGGAGTAACTCTTATTTGCCAATTTAATACGTTAGTCTGCTACTAGTGACATGTATTCAATACTACCTGTATATGGCAGGCTGGTCAGCGACTAAGCCAGCTTCCATACCTGGCTTGCCCAGTCACGAGAAGCTCTGGACATTCAACAGGTTATGGAAGAGACCTGTCAAAGGTCGGCGAACCCCCCCTTGAAAGAATGGACATCCACATCGGAAGAGGGGCTGGAAACCACCAGATTGTCTTCCTTGAAAGATAAAGAGGAAAACCACTAAGGTAGCTACCATACCAGATTGGTCAGGGCTCCGAGATAAAGAAGACCACGCCTGGTTTCGGTTCTTACCAGGGTGACTCAAGCGAGATGCGGGCTACTAGTGGGGAGGTATGGAAAGAAAACTTAAAATTGACGACACAAGAACTCTACGGACACAGCGATAAAATAGAACAGAATTATTCGGATCAGTATGATCAAAACACCTTGAAACCTATCAATCGTACAGTTACATGCATCAATGTCGGATTGCAAAGAAGAGAACTTCGATTCTTTTTACAATCCACTCGAGACTTGTGTAAAAGGCATATCAAAGAAAGACATAATCATTGTTTAGGGCGATAGGAACTAGAGGGTAGGACTGAAATCTCATGAGGAGTGGTCAGGAACAACTAGTAAATGTGGCGAAGTAAAAACTAATGAAAGAGGCTATTGCTAGCTAAATTGCACGATTTGGTCGATACTGATACGAAGTACAAGAAAAGGTCACTATGAAGGTTGATATGGGTAGACCCGGATTGAAACACCAAGAACCTAATTAACTTTTCACTACTTAATAGCAGAATTAATAGTCACAAGACAAGACTCTTCACATGTGCCGATATTGGAAGTAACCACAACTTCATCATGTCGACAATGAAACGCAAACTAAAGAAAGTCAGAGGGCCTCAAAATTCAGGGATCAAATACGGATATTTGGCGGCGGAAGAAGAATAAAAAAAGTGCAAGAAACCCTTAGAGTCAAAATTCGGGAAAAGTTTTCACCACCATATGAGATTAGTGACACCCGAGTTATGAATGGCCTGTTCAAAGAAGGCATTAACAAGGTCGCTCTGGTAGTGTTAGGCAATGAAAAGAAAACGAAACAACTGAGAAGCGAAATACAACAAAGAAAAAATATAGAAGTAACAACATTCAAGGATGATAACGAAAAGCATAGAATCACTAATAACAATGTTAAAAATACATCGGGAGATCAAAAGAAGTTATCTACAGATGACAGAGCGACCTGAAGGGGTTATCCAATAACGAACACTCAAAAACCATCTTGTATTGAGGATACTAGAGGAAACGAGATCATAGAAACAAGCAAAATTTAAAAGAGATGGGCTGAATATATCAATGAATGGTACACTGGAGCATGAAATTCAGGTCGATATGAAGAAGAACTACTGAACGTCTTATTAGATGAGGTGCTGGAAGCTTATTAAGACCCAAAAAAGCCCCCGGTTTTGACAACATACTAATAGACTGTGTATGGCAATTGATCAGAACAATGGACGAAATTTTTTAATGTACCTCTACCAAAAAAGGTGACCGGAGTAAGTGCGCTAATTACAGAACCATCAGCTCATGATTCACCCTAGCAACGTCTTGTTAAGAGTGCAAGCCAAATTATTCTAGCTGAAGAGCAAGTTGTTTTAAAAACAGTTCAAGCACGGTAGAGTAAATCGGGAATGTGAGAATCTTGGGTGAAAAATATTGCAACTACCAATTGGAATTGTATTACAAATTGACCGAGAGCGTATCGAAAAACGCAGTTTAGTTGGTAGTGAGAAAACAGAAGATTGGGTAGGACTAATCAAAGTGGCTGAATCACTCTACGATGACAACAGTAATGCAGTGTTTATGAAGAACAACGCCACTGAGTCGTTTCAGGAAACTGTG